>JAANSO010000037.1:0-108920 GCA_036507315.1 Lepidocyrtus fimetarius | reverse complement strand
CATTCGAACGGGAATAGCTTGTAGACAAAGAATATGCAAATATTTTTTTTGCAAAAGTCGATTTTTCGCTGAAAATAATCTCACAGCTTTCTGTAAAGGTTTTGATGGATCAAAACTTTAAATAATAGAATTGCAAAAAATTGCAATATTTCAAGCTAGTGTCTACGCAGGTTTGCGGCCTTTTATTTTATTATGTTATGACACCTTTTTAAAATTAATTGCTGGATTTGCCAATTTCAATTGAGGTTATGAAAAGAACGACGACAATGTGAGAACGATCAAATACGCAATTTAGTTATTTTAAAGGCTTCTTCCTGGCTTTTAAAGGTCCATCTCATTCATGTTTTCATTAATAAAAAAGAGTTAGAATGAAGCCTTAGATAATCTTAATCATCATCATCCTCAATTTATCTGACAACTTTGTACAATCAATCCGTTGTTGACTTGTGCATTGTGTTTTTGTCGGTAAATATACATCCCCAAATGATATTTTTTGTCTCTTATAAAATACCGTTTAATTTTATTTCCACCTGGTCACAAGCAAAACTGCTGGTGATGGTCAGCCCCTCTTCGTTAATTTAAAAGGTTTCTCTGATAATTTAGAAATTATTACAATAACGCAGCCCACTTGGTTATTAACGAGGATAAAACAATAGGAAACATCAAAATTCTTTGTAAAAAATCTACACGCGCTACAACTTTTGATTGCGTCAGAAGTGGTGATATAAAAGGAATTATATAAATGAAGAGTAACTTCCGCCAGTCAAATAATAAAATATCAGAAAGGCTTTGACTGTACGCCTACGCAAACACTGTCAACTTTGGCGCTCTCACTGTCTCATCTTTTTCCTTTATTGTGTAGTTTAAAAATCAGTTATAAAAGCAAAGTAAAATTTTTGTTAAAGTATGATGAATTAATTTCTAATAAAAAACATTTAATAAAACTTTTTCACCTAGTCGCTAACATAACCTGGTTTATTTGATTGAAGCTTGGCAATACTGGATTATTATTATTGCATTAACTTGACATATTATTGTAATGGGAAAAAGAAGAGAGATAAGTATTAATGCAATAATAATAACGATGAAAACTACGAACACAAGGAAATTTGCTTTGTATGTTTTCACTTTTTTGTCAAGTTAAGCTCATTCAACGAGTTTTGTTAAATGATTTTTATTATAAAAGTGTTTCAGTTCGGTTGAGTACACTCCACTCAAGTCAATGTATCCTTTCATTTCAATAATTTCCAACATGTACGGCTTCTTCATTAATGACACAATCACTTTCCTCGATTGACTCTCTCTTCTTTTAAGCTGAAACCCGAAACCTATCAACTGTCAGAAAATCGCCCGTTCCATTACAGCTTCAAATTTCATTCATTCAAAACCTCACCCGGCTCATGCTTCAGAGAAACAAAATGTAACGTAAACGTAGTCAAATTATCCTCGTTAATACCATCCTTATTAACATCGTTAATATCAGCAACAATCCTTATAAAATGAACGAGTTTATACCTATTCGGTTATCTAATATCTTACAAAGTTTCGATTCGTATTGCAGTTTAGTCTGAAGTCTGCCAAATAATAAAAAACTGCTGGTAGCTTGAGATTGCCGCCATGTATATTAAAACGAAGTTATATAACTTCAGATGTGTAAATAAGTTGACAACGTTTATATTGGAAAATGGATTAACTCCTTTCCTAACCAGTTATATTGTCATATTAATACATTTTTTTCTGCGAAAAAGATAAATATTTTTGATTTATGTCCATGTATGATAGCAAGTTTAGTTTCTGGGGCACTCCAAGACGTTCTTGCACATCACGTATTATACGAATCTTTTGTTTTATGCATTTCTAGCAGAAATCTTATTTAAGTTTGCGTATTACGAACGCATTATAATCTGGGTTCAGCTTTAACAATTTATAGGGAAAACAATACCAAGAAAGGGTGAAACCATGCATTGTAAAATCTGCTTGTTTTTGTTTTTTTGTTTACCTTGCCAGTAAGCTGGTATCAGGAGAGATAAGATTTTCAGCAGGATCATCCCTGGATTTTGTGGGGGAATGGTGATGGTGATGATTTGAGGTTGATGCAAGAATGCTTGCAATCGAGAAAGGTGAAATCTTCTGAGATTTTGGACTAGGGCTTCGTGTCACATGTACAGGACTACAAGTCCCACTTGAATCAGAGTCCCGAGGCATTTTCCCTAAAATATTATTGTTTACTTGACTCACGAAATATCTTCTTACTCCTGTAACAAATCTTGTTTTTAAACAACTTTTTACACCTTTTGTTACAGCTTTTTAATATTTCACGTTTCCCCAAAGATGACAAAAATAAATACTGTTTTGTTGAATTAGTTCTATGTTCCATGTATTTTTAACCATTCAAATCGTCACTATCAACTTTTCAAACAAGAACTGCACTACAATAAATTAGACTCAATTTGGTTTCAGTTTTGTTGATAAACTTCAATAAATTTTGAATTTAAATGTAGACAGTTGAAAAAAAGTTATTTTTACCAGTATTTTTAAAATAATAACCGGAAACACTGCTCACAAATATTTTTATATTACGATTTATAAAATTTCACATTTTTCTAAAATATTCTTGTTCTATTTAAGTTAAACATCAGTTGTTATTGTAAGAATGGTTTAAGATTTTGAGATCTTTTGGCGGCGGTTACTGCAAACGGTTTTTTTATTTTCCTCTTACGGTTAGAAACCGTGTTTTAAAAAAATCCTGGAGAACTGGAGAAGAACGAGAAAAAGTACCCTTGACGGAGGCCGGTTAGTTGTTGACTATGTTTGATTGGTGTGATGAAGTAAGTTAAAAACTCGCGATCGCTCTTTCCTTCCTTCCTCTTCCTTCTCATTCTGCACTGAAACTGGAGTGAGAAGCAGAGCTACCCTTATTATGACGAGTCCTCTTCCATTCCTTCCCTTTCAAAAGTTCTCTGTTGAACACAAGCTCTACTATTAAATGGTAGATGAATACATGTTCTGATAGAAACCAAAATGTGTGTAGCAGGGAATGAGTGAGAGTTGTCTCTCCTTCACTTTCATAGGCTAACCAAACAACCGCAACCTAGAAAACACTGCTTCATTACAATTTACTTCTTCATAAGAAGGAGAATAAAGTTGTAACATTTAAAATATAATATTATGTAATACAGCTCATGTACGGACAGATAAAAATCGTAATCAATCTACATCACACCTTTTCCCAGCGTAAACATGAAAATTTTAAAAACTTGTGCAATAATCCTCAAAAGAAACAAAAACATAGTCACCACTGTCGTCACCACAAAATTCTTATCAGTTCTTTGACAATTCCCTTTTATATGGAAAATAGAAAGAAAGTGAAGCTGATCCTTCCGACTCTTCACAACAAAACAGATTGTTATCAAATCATCGATCCGTATAAGAATTTGCTGACGTAAAAGCATTTTTTCATGTAAAGGTATTTCGTTTGGGTGTTGGATGAGTGGAATACCTTTTCTGATGAGGACGATAATAAGATCATAACGAAATGAATGGTTTGGGAAGATTTTGATTGTGGAAAAAGAACTTAAAATGTTATTAGCATTGTTGTTCTTACGTAACACTAATATTTACGCTAAATGCTTGAAATTGTATAAGAATATGATTTTAAAGTTTTAAAGCATATTCTGTATACAATAATTTTAATTGAAATAAAATTATGAACCTTTTTAGGAAGTATGAAAGACTTTGTTTGAAAGGATTTGATAGTTTTTCTAAAAAACTAAGAATTTCAGGTAAAAAGCACAGTTTAACCGTTTCCCATGTTCTGGAGAATGTTTTGGAGATGATGGTTATCAAGCTCCAGGACAAAACAAGGTTTTTTGCTAGAAAGATGATAAAACGGTGAGAAAATGAATGTTCAAGTATCTTAACACATCATCATCATGGATTTTCATCACTTTTTTACATGAAGTCAAAGTAAAAACTCTGGACCTAAAAATAAAGGAAGCTCTCATCATTGTAAAACAAGCGCTATTACACACACAGCTCCAGCAGCGTTGAAGCTTCCCTCCAAAGTTGCGGTTTATCTTCGTCGTTTTTCCTGGAATGTAACAGAAAAAATTTAAAGACAGGAAAAAATCGGATTTTTAAAAGGAAAATGGAAGAGAGAAGTATTATCATGAAAAGAGACACTAAATCCGCTTTTGCCATGTGTGGGTACTTAACACTAGCTAAAGCGATTCCTCTCTTCTCTTTCGTATTATTTTCGTTGAATAAAATATTTTTGTAGAGGAAGAAAGAAAGAGGATTTTATTCGTTATGCGCAACCCCCTTTTCCTTCTCTTTGAACGTGTTCGTTTCCCCGATTGGTTTATCGGGATGTAATAGAGTTTTTACTGTTCCGCTTTTCCAACTCCACGCCTTCCTCTTCTCCTTAAATTTATAAACTTCTTTATGCGTCCTTCTCTTCCCTCTTTTGAACAAGGCCTACTTTGACGATGCTTTTATGATGCAACTTTGCTCTAACCTCTGCTTTTTCATTTTTGTCATCTTCATTTCTTTCTGGCTTTCCAGTAAAACTATTTGATGAAGGTGATGATGAGAACGATTCTAAAAATATCAAAATTTTCATAGCAGATTGAAATTACAATGTAATTGCTCGCTTGTGAAGACTAAACAATTGTTCAACATTAATTAACCAAAATTGTTTTAATTAAGAAAAACATAACTCTCGATTATGCAACTGTCTGTTCTTTCTCTGTTTATGTCGCGCCTGCAATAAAAACCTTCATTTTTTCGGGTAAACTTGCTAAGTTATGTTCCATCTTCATTAATTACCGATTCGTTAAAAGTTTTTAGAGGCTTTATCCGATTAAATCCGGAAAAATTTCTGAAAGGATATTTTTGTCGAAATAGATAGAATGGAAGTATAAAATACTTTTACGATTAGCTGGCAAACTTTTCTCTTCAAATGGGAGAGTTTCAAAGGTATCCTTTAAAAGTAGGGAGCGTAAAAGCCGCGGAGTTTTTGAGACGATGATAAAAGAGGCACCCTACTGAGGTGTGCGAGCTTGGTATCTGGCAAAGTTCTTCATCTGAGAATTTGATATATCTGATGAATTGAAACCTTTCCTATTCTCTCCCCTGAAATAAATACTGCTTTGTCTGTACAAAAATAAAAGCTGAAAAGCTCCTTTTACCTTGACCATATTAATTAGAGCGTTGATGGTTTGAAATGGAAGGGAACAAAGGCGAGCCACAATGTAAACTTCTCTTTTATTATTGCCCGTTTAATAATAATGATCCGATTTACTTTTTTACTTGATGATGCTCCTGCTTTTTCATAGTTGACTAGTTTTAGTACAATTTTCACTGATTGGATTAATTGCAGCCGAGTTTATCAAGTCCGTGTAAACTATTAGAAAAATTTAGAAAGGTTTTCAACTACGTTTTTTTATTCTTCCAATCTCATTTGGTGGAAATCTAGTCGGTTGAAATAGTTCTTTATAAAAATCCTTATTATTTCCACAATTTAAGTAATGACTTTGAATCCTTTTCGGCATTTTTCAACGATTCAATAATTCCCTGTTGGTGGCGTGTCAGAGAAAGATTGCCGCTAAAGATGATTCATTCTTTTGATACGACCTGTTTGTTTAGCATTTTAACAAATTTAATTAACCATTTAACTTTAATTTGCAGTAGAAATTGATAGTAAAAGATCCTTTCTTTTATAAATTCCATCAAATGAGGAGTTTGCAAGGCTTTATAGAGTAAAACGGATGTAAATTCCTTTCATTTTCGTAAATTACCTAAATCGCTACTTGGCAAATAGGGCAAATATAGTTTTTTGTAAAGGATTCGAATATCCTTACTAGATTTCATACATTTTACATTAACCTCCTTCCAAAGCTTTTTCAAACGTGATTTATAAAGTAATGCAAAATAAGAAAATCCGAGATTTTTAGAAAAATCCACTTTTATTTACTCCACAACCTATTTTCTCTCCTCTTCCTCGTCTTTCCCTCTTTCTCCATCTTCCCTATCTTGAATAAATCAACGGGAAATGGTTACAGAAAACTTTTCGACTTTTACTCCTATTCAACATGCCACTCGATCAATTTTCTTTCATTTATTCAATACCTTTCTTTCTCCCCAACTTTTCCCCAAGACTATTCAATACTCTTTCCTATAGTAAACTTTACAGATTTTTCCTTCCGTGCACAACAATATTACCTAATAATTTCTTACTTTTGAACTTGTGAAAAGAGGAGAAGTGATTACCTCGTCATAAAGTCACGAAAGTGACGGTTTACTGCCTCGTGTGTGTGTGAGGTTTACTTGATGTGGACGAAGTGAGTGAGGGAAAATTGTCTGTATTAAATTGAAATGTGAAGAAGGAAGCTTTTAACCGCATTTTCAAGTAAATAGCAAGGCTTTTTTCATCCAGGCTTATACATAATCGCCAATGCTCCTTGCACAAAATCAGGTTTCTTTTTATCCAGCTTTCCAAAATCATCTTTTTATCCCTATTCATTCACAGCTTTTCTAAAGATCTTCTTCCTTGCCACAGTTCATTAAATGAAGAATCTTCCTTTTCTTCTCTCAACCTTGTTGGTAATGTGAAAAAATTGATTAAGTGAGGAAATCCATTCCCTTTTTTATTTGAATGTTGTCGCATTTCATCAGTTCACAGTCAAATCATGTCCTCTGTCTGGAATAAAAAGCGTAGTTAACTATTGATCAAGATCCTTTTCAATTCACTACACAAAGACTGGACACGAATAAGATAGGATTGTTAAGGAACAAGCATTCAATTCTCAATGTCAAACAAGTAAAAAATTGCAGTGAAAGCGAAATTTTCTCTTCTGGCGCAGCAAAACAAAAGAGAACTTTCTTCCCTCTCTGTTCTCTCTGTGAATGAATAGCTTTTTTAATTCATCAGCCTCTACGTTGATGATTATGCTGCCAAAAAACATTTTCCACCTCCAGGATGTAAACGTTAACAATAAAATGGAAATGTATCATCGCCTTCATCGTCCTCATTTATTTGTCTGATGATGGGATGATGTCAGCCTTTCATAATATCAAATATCTAAAAGGAGTGGAAGCGAATTGGAGAGTGGACGTGGTTGAGGAGGAGATGTTTAATACTGGGCAACACGATGCAAATAAATCGATTATTTTCATTATTTGTGCATACCTGTATGATGAAATTTGCCATTTCATTATATAATGAAACAGTACGGCTATTTTAATCCACCTTTAAATCTTTTCCTTCATTTCCATCGAAATCATTTTGACATGAAAAGGTTTGAACGTTACTGACCACAAACCAGTCATCATCTTTATCACCGTCACTATTAAGCTCTCTGTCTCATTCTATTTTCCTCTTCGGAAGAAACTCAAAGAAGGATGACAGGAAAAGCTTAATTTTAGACTTATGTGGAAGTCTGTTTCTGCATCTCTCCAACATGAGCGCCGGTGTACTCATCCTCACTCTCACATAATATATTTCTCAATTACGTGAAGTGCTTTTTCCACATCAAACCATTTCCCCCTTTTTGTTCTTAATGGTCATCTTTACCGTCATCAAACTCATCCTGGTCATTATTATCCTTTTAAAAAGTACTTGCATCATCCATGTGATATACATATTCTCTTATTGCCTAGTTACATTATTACTACCAAGCTACACAAAACAGCTTCCAGCTAGATAATAAAAAGCTGAACATCCACATCAACCTCTCTACCAATCATATTCACTTTCATCATCACCAAAGACAAGCACGCAGGTAACAAGATTACACAAATGAATTATCAACTACCGCGTAATTTTTATTCCAACTGCTTTCCTCATCTTGTTTCCAATACTTTCACTAGAAAATACTTTCTTGCAAACTGATTCAATTTCAAACATTTGTAACTATTATTAACTGCTGTGCAATTTTTTAAATATTTGCAATTATACTTACTTGGATTATAAAAATTATTTCTATTTTTGCATTTAAAACCTATCAAATTATGAAACCCTTCTTCATGTTCCTTGATTCATTATTGTCGAGTTAGTTGGAGAGGTAAAATACAATAGAAACTGTTCCACAATTAAATTCCCACAGGCTGAACACTTCGTTTTACAGCCCATCATCGTTTGCTCGTCTCTTCTTTCATTAATGATGTAACTAGCGTCGTAGATGGGCTCTCCATTTCTCCTCTTTCACTAATTTATCTTTAAGGCAAAACTTTTGTACTTTTGTGAGTTGCATAGTACATTTTTGTAATTCATAGAAATTTTAAAAATAAGTCAGCCACGTTCCATTCATTGTTATTGCTGCTTATCAAAGCTCTAATGCTTTTTGATGATGTCTTGAAAAAAGTCATTTTTAAAACAGCGCAGAATGCAACATTCAAGTGCTCTTCAAAACTGTTTAATTATTTTTATGCGATTTCCGAAAAAAACAGATGATGATATGATGCCGCAATGAAAAGTTCAATTACGATATGGAACTCATCATCGGATCATGATAAACAGAGATGATTTTTAAAGACCATAAAGAACATTTTAGTAGAGTGGGTTTGAAGTGATCTATTGCATCCCCGCTCTCTTTCATAATTATGAGAGGAGATCCCCATTATTAGAAAAATAACTTTCATTCAATTCAGAAATGCAATTCTCCCTTTCTCTCCTCATTTCACAGCAACACAAACCCTTTCCTCATTAAAAAAAATGTGTTTTTTACTTGTGTGGCAGTAGCTTTTCTTTTATCATTTTAATCCCAATCAGCACCATCACCGTCGACATCATCTTCACTATTTTATTACTTATTACACATTTTGTACAATAGGAACATTTCTTGTTTTGCTTCCATGTATTTTTGAAAGGGAGTTAATGAAGCCAAGAATTTACGTTTTTTTGAATTGATACACGCCTCAAAATTTGACTCAAGCAAAGTTTCAATACTACACACGAGATCATGGCCCCGTAGACAAATTTTGTTACGTGTGATACGTATTTGCAAATACTTTTTGATAATAAAAGTAGTAAAATTTTCTTAGTGATTTCTTTCCAACAATGACCTAAGCATATTACTTCAGCAGTTAAAAAATTGATTTAAAAGGTAAAAAGCTGCATTTGATGAATGAAAGCGTAAAAGAATCATGATTTTTGTTAAAGCCATGCTGTACACAAGTCGAAAGATTTCCATCGCTGCTAATCACAATGCTGATCGTGATCAATAAGTTCAGGCCATCTTTGTTTTCTAAGCATTTCTGTGGATTTGTAGAGATAATGTGTAACGTGATAGTGTTTCATTATATTTCACTTTTAATTCTTTCCCTTTTGTCCTTCCTATTAACCCAAATGACAGAGCTCGCTTGTAAAAGCCTTCTACTAATGAATGGACAAATTGTTCAAAAATCACTCTGCGTATTTTCCTCTGACGTACATAAAACATTTCAATTTTTTGGTAAGATTTATTCCATTATACTTCTGTTAATTGCTGAATAAATTTGTTTTGACCACGTCTTAACATTAAAACATGAAATGTATACGGGAAATACAAGGGAAATTGTAGCAGAAGGTAGAAAAATGTATTATTTTACACAAAGCAATGTTAGTGATGATGATTACAGGCTTATGTCACTGATCCTAATGCGATAATGATGATGCTTTTTGTACACGAGACACACGAAAAGCTACCTATTTACCTCCATGAAATAAGACATGAGTTGAGTAAACAGAAAATTGGAAGCGATGTGAAAAGATAATAAAAGGATTTAATCGTGGAGGATGATGCTGATTGGTTTCAGTTGCAAGGAAGAAAATAAAGCCATGGCAAGTTTCGCCATATTTCCCAAATGAAAAACGGTGCTCCCGCCCCTGCTGATAGATGATGTTATTGAAGCTGCTTAAAATTATCCCCCGCGGTGATAACATCCCTTGTACTAATCATCATAATCAGATCGGTACTTTTACCAGATACATTGAAAGAGTAGGAAAGGTACAGATGATCTAATTAATTCAATAATGAATGGATTCGCCTTCCCCACCTGTGAGAAGTAGAATAATATGATGGCTTCAAACCTGACAGTGATGGTCTTGAAGGGCTCCAATTATATTTTGTTTCAAGAATGGGGAGAATGAAGTAATTATCCTTGTGCGAGTATTATATGACCACGATCCAACAAGGGTTTATGAAAAAGGTTTGAACTTATCAATCGGCTTTTAAAAAGTTGCATTTTACATGGAGATCCATTTTTGTAGAAATCAGAATATAAATTAACATAATCTGTACCATGTACTATATTCAAGTTTCTTATAATGTCTTAAAAACCGACATGATAGTCTATTATTTTATTATTGTATATTATACCTAGTCGCTTTTCATTATGTAGATTAGGTTAAATGATATGATTAAAAGGAAACTGTTAAGACTGAAGGTAGTATTCGTAAAAAGGAAGTACAAGGCAAGGTATAAAATGATCAAATTACTTCCTTCCTTTCTTAATTTCTGATTTCCATGAGAATGCCTCTATAAAAATCGTGTAGAATTTTTAAAAAGGATGATGCGGTTTGGTTACAGCCGTTAAGGTTTCGAGGTTTACCTCAAACAAAACAAAAAGAGTTTCTTATCCCTTGAGAATCTTAATAAACTGGGTACATGCAAGTTCATTCATTCATTCATTGTAGAAAAAGTAAATGAAATTGCATAATAATACAACATAGAATCAAAAATATCACATATCTTTATTAAAATATGTACAAAGTAATAACTCAATGCAATACGAATTGCATGGAAATCAAGAAAACTAAACTTTTTGAAGACTTCTTTTATAAAAAGTGAGCAAACTAAATTCTTAACAGATGCTCATTTCTGGTCATTACTTTAAAAGTTTTATTTACAAG
This sequence comes from Lepidocyrtus fimetarius, assembly GCA_036507315.1. NCBI lineage: Eukaryota > Metazoa > Arthropoda > Collembola > Entomobryomorpha > Entomobryidae > Lepidocyrtus > Lepidocyrtus fimetarius. The sequence goes on along the minus strand of JAANSO010000037.1, from coordinate 98,029 downwards.
AAAACAAAGAAATCTATGATATCTTACGCAAACAAATTTTTTCCGGGCCATATCAAATTCGGGTGGGTACTTGGCGTTGGCACGCACCAAATCATTTCTCTTGATATGCAAGAAATCTTGTTAGAACACAACTCACCACAAAATTAATCTCAAAAGATTACATGATAAATTATAAACAAAAGGTTATTCTTTTAAGGTTAATTAACAAATCTGATCTTTTAAAAAGAACACGAGCGGATGGATGATAAGAAAGGAAATCTCATTAAGTCATTGTCTTCCATCTCAGATTTGCTAACGTAAAATAACTGAAGAATTCTTTCCCTCTTTCCACTTCTTAATCATATTCTTTGAGAAAACCTTGTTTTGTGGAGGAATAGATCCAGATTCAGTTACACCTTTTTCATTCTCAAAGCAAAATTTGTTAAGACAGCTTGTTATTAGGTAATGTTGCAATGTTAATTATCCTTTTAAAGTTGAGACAAGCAGAGTATCAATCTTTCCCTTTCTCTTCTTTTCCCTTCCCAATTAAAATTTAAATCATCTTTCCAATTTCTCAATGAACTCTGCATCCATTTTCTCCGGAGTAGATGAAAATGTCAGCTTCGATTACTACCCTAAATTACATCAACCATCCTACTCTTCTTTCATCATTTCCTTTCATAACGAATAGAACTTTCTTCTACACTGAATAAATTTTTACGGAGGGAGTGGAGAAAATTGGTGTGATAAAACCCTCCATTTTTATAAAAAGAAAATCTTGGTACTTACCACAGAGAAAGTTTTATTGTACTACTTTGTCATCATAAAAGTAACAATATAACTTTTCTTAGAAACTTACATAATATTTTAGGAGATACAAGACAAGTTGAGGTTGAAATGAACTCACTATTAACACTTAATGAGAATTTTTGAAGGAAGAGTAGGTATCCGTCTACTTTAGTTAATCGTAAAACAGGAAATTTTTACTTATTTTCTTACAAAGTAGTTCTTTATGACAATATTAGCAAAATTGTTTTAAACGATTCTATTTTAAAACCTGATATAAAATGAAATTGTATTTTAATTTTCAAAGCACGTAATTACACACTCATTTAAACACTGTTATAAGATTATGAGTATATGCATGCAAATATCGTAATAATTGTCCGATAAAACATCGACATGCACGATGTTGTGGTACATTCCATGCATACGTTATGAACAAAACACACTGTTGTTAGCAATAACAATTATTTAATCCTCCACACTAGCAATCGTGGTATGCAAGAATTCATAAAATATTAAAGGTTTTGTACAATTTTTATGCAATTTGAGATATTCTTTGTAACCCTCAACTTATAAAAACATCATATTATTTAGTATTCATTTGCTATTACAACTCTTTTTGTCAATTGAAAAATACGATTTTACAGTTTAAAATAAGTGTTGTGAAAATATTTTTTCTATTTAGAGCGTTGTTGGAGATCATTGAATTTCTCGCAATTACAAGGAAGGACTGTTGTTGTTTGAAAAATCTAAATCATTATTATTATGATCCCTTTTTATTCAAGTTTCCTCTCTTTACTGAATGATTATTTGATTATTCAATTTGAGATTAGCAACAAAAGGGAACAAAGAGTAAAAATGTTTTTGTAGCTTTATTTACGATTACCACCAGCAAACCGTGTCATTTCTGTATACAAACTTCCGTGCTACTTCATTACCCTCCTTCCTATTCTCTCTCCAAACCTTTTATTTACGAGTTTATTAGGCTAAATAATACTTTTTAATATAGACAAGCCTCCTCATCATTGTCACATTCTGAAGTGATCGTTAAAATCGAGCATATTTGAAAGGATACTTTTTATAACGAAGCTGAAGATTGAAGGGGAATAAAAACGGAGTCGAGTGATGAATAAGTTTTGATTTGTACATGTGTTTATTTACGTTTACGTAATCCCTTTCTTCTCCTCTTTAATCTCTTCCAACTTAAATATATTTTTGTCAATAATGGATTATACCATTTATATTATTAGAATTCTCTAAATTCATCATTATCGTCACCCTCTTGATTAAACTTATTCGTTTCTCGATGGGAAAAGGATGCGATGCAATGAATAGGATTGGATAACACGTGGATTGAGAAGGATTAAGAAAAGCAGGTTTTCACGCTCAGTTCGTCCTAATACTGAAATGCTTGAATCCCAAAGAATCGTATGTTTACGTGATTATTATTACTACAAAACACTCTTTACATTTAAAAGATAATCTCGTTTATTATAGAGTTTTGTCACCAGAATAGTTTCAAAAAGAAAAATTGCAAATGTTGAATAAATGTAACCGTTTTTATATTGTCGATGTAATTCTACACGATGATTACAATGAATTAAAAAATGATGCGGCTTTACTATTCTGAGGATTTATCAAGTGCGAAAAGGAACTCTGAGGATGAAAAAGGGAACATTTGTTCAAGTTTGGTTTTCAATTACACGAAATTGAAAATTAACCGCGTGCGACTATTATCACAACAATTTCATGGGATTTCGAAGCTTTGTCAAAGCAACCTTTTTTCCTTAGAATAATTTAGGAATTGTTGAAGAAGAAAGGAACATGAGGTAGGTTTACCTTTCTCCTAAACATTAATTAGTAAGTGAAGAAGAGGACAAGATCAAAATTCAAGATTTCCTCTGAAAACTTGAAACTTGTTGGTGGGCTGTGTGTGGAGAGGGAAAACACCTTTTTATTTGTCACATAAAAAGTGTTTGTTTAACACTTACTATTTTTAGGATGTTTTTGGGACATCCCTTAAAAAACAAGGGGGAATATGACACCGAAATAATTGACGGGCCTTTTTTCTAAAGGATGATGAAACGATAAAACATCACAGTTCATAATTATCACAAATGTAACAAATGCATAGAACGTACTTAAATGTAGATAAAATTGAATACAAGATGAAAATCTTTAAACTTTAAAAACGCTTTAAGTTTTACATTTTGGTTACACTTCCTTTCTCTTATTTTACATTCTCAAATTACACAAATTACTATTTTGTCACCTTTTTAACAAAACCTTTCATATAAATTGTAGAAACATGTGTTTATTCTGGGAGTGTCAGCAAACCTTCGTCTTTTTTCTTTTAAAGTTCCAAAATGGTTATAAAATTGGTCACCTTCTTTCTTTCAACAACCACATTCCCTGTAAATAAAATCTTTAGATTGTCGTATGACGATAATTTCTTCCCTTTCCTGTGAAATAATTTTACATGCGTTACATGTTGATAGCAAATAGAAATTTTATTGAAATTACATTGAAACCTGACCACCTCAATGGAACTGAAACGGCCACCATTAAGATTCCATTACATTTCTTTCATTCATTTTGGGCTCGGTGACCACAACAAATAAAACATTGTTTATTCTTTCAACCTTTTCATCTCCTCCATTAAACCAGGTGCGATTTTCTTCAATGAAGTAAAATATTCATATTCTTTAAAGAAAGCTCTCACAGAAGTACTTTGAAAACAATGAAGAGCCACAGGGAACAAAAAGAGCAACTACAATCAACGATGAAATGTTTCAGTTGAGTAAATAAAAGGAAAATGTTAAACAATTGCATGACCTACCTCACCCAGTTCATTATCATCTATGACGCAATCCATTTTAAATTCATAAGTGGTTTCCGATCATTATCAATAAGTCTGGGAATATGAAAATCTTTTAAAAATTATTGCATAATGCTTAGCAAGATAAGATGAAAATCAATAAAACAAATATTGAAAGTTTAATTGAAAATAGCTGAAATGCAGCAGAGCAGTAATATGAAAGCGCAATAATTTAAAGGTTGACCCTGTATACCGGTACAGAAAAAGGTGTGAATGTTGTGATTGAACAGTGTAAAAATTGTTTTCCGTTCACGACAACGGCAAGAACACAATATTTGACAGATTTTCAGATAATCATATTTTGTATGATGGAAACACTTAACAGAAATGTAAATATTTCGTGGTTTTTAAGTAATCCCCTTTCCCCAACTAATCCTATTTTCTTCTTGTTTGTTATGTTAAACAAAACACTTAAAATGTTTTCTTGGTTAAAGTAGATAAGATGAAAATGATAAAAAGCTTTTAGGATTGTGGTGATCATCCTACAATTTTGAGATATTTTCAAAATTTTAAAGTATTGGCATCATCCTCATCCATCCCTTTTTGTTATCTTCTTAATCTTTGTCAATATTCTACAGAACAATGCTAAATTGTAAGAAAGAATAACTTAAAGGTGCTTCAAAAGTGTCCTTTGTCACGTAAACAATACTGGATTATGTAATCTTATACAAAAGGCTTAAATTATCATTACGCTTGATACAGTTTTGAAGACGCTGCTTGTGCAATCTTTTGTTTAACAAATCAATCTTACATTGTAGATAATGTAATGCTATGACATGCTTTTTCTTAATTAATAATTTGGTAAAATATCAATTAAAAATGTTTATTTACTCTTGATATTCCACAAGAACGGTTTAAAATTACGTAATCGTAAACATTTCAGAAACCTAAACCAGCAAAAATATTGAGTATTGATCTTACTTTTTCAGATATTAGTATGATGCACACGGACTAAATTTTTGTTCAGGCAAAAGGAAAAGTAAAGAAGTGAAGTGGAAGGAATTAGCTCGGAGGAGGTCTCCTCTCACTCGGTCGATAACAAACATTGATAAAATCAACAAAGACTTGATGATGATATGTTTTTGGTTGATTATGCATTGTACACTTCAATCTTCTTCCTTTTCTTAAATCATCCCAATCTGCATTATGCCAATCGTTAAGTATCTTCCGTAAAGAAGGAAGCCTTCGTATGAGTAAGTTTTAAAGAGAAAAGGTCAGTTCAATTGTTTGCTCAAGCCTATATTAAGCATAAAACTAATATCAATGCTCGCTCACTTGCCCATTTTCTCTTTTCTGTATCAATTTCACGATCAGAAGGGAATGAATGGAAAATCCTCTTGTCTTAAAAGCGGATCATCGTCAAAACACAATATAAATATGTAAAATCGGATTATTGTTTTCAACTTCTCAAACACGATATCTCCAAAGATAAAAAATATTTTTAAAATATTTCAAATTTTTCGACATTTTATCAAATCCGTACTGAAAACCTTGTTCGGTTGTTCAGTGAACTGTGTGCGGTTGAGGGAGATTTGGCGGCTTTCAGTTTACTCGTATAAAAGCAAATTTGTTTTACTTAAGCACATGCGTTTTAAGCTGGTAATCAAGTAAAAATAAAAACTTTTTAGGATTTTAGGAAATTACCCAACCTTTTAAATGCTCGATTGATTGTGGGAAAAACGCCGCGCATTTTAAACTTTATTCGTAAATTTTCATTGTAGGGAACAGTTTCAACTTGAAAATACTTTAAAATCTTAAAACTGATGTACGTTGATAAAATGTAAAAACAAATCGGTTAAATATCAAACAATGAGAGTTACAACCGCATCAAAACACTCACATGCTAGATTAAATCTTAAAAGTTATTTATATTTTGAAACTATTGCACTTGCATAAGAGTTTTGATGCTTTACTTAGGGTAGCTCCCATAAAGAACGTAGTTTACACGAAGAGTTTCATATTGAGAGAAAAGGCATAAGAAAACAATCTCGCAACAGAACCCCTACTCACATATGTTTCATCAACTCCCGGTGAAAGGTAAAGAATAAATTGTTTGTACCTTTTTCTCCTGAATTTTTAAAAATTGTATAAAACGTATAAAACCCGTTTTTTAGTTATACGACGTCCCATATTTTAGAAAACATTGCCGAAAAACCTCTTGTGGCAGTATAAATCCCTCAATTTTACACACAAACACGGAAAAGATCAAAACATTTCCTTTTTTGTCATATTTTTAAAAGTGGAGAATAAACTATGAGAGTAAGCTTCTTTTATCTACTATGTATTTAAAGCAGATGCAAAACTGTATAAGTTATGGCGTAGCAAGCAAAAAAAAGTCACAATAGTCCCACAAATTTGTGTTTTCTGTGCACATGTCACCATCTTACCATTGTCAGTGTCAAATCAAACTTAAATGAAATTTTAGATGAATGATTTACACAAAACGTCCTTTTAACTACTGTACTATAATAACTGGTGAAATTTATTACTAAAAGCTTAACTATGTCTCACTTGAATTTAGTTTACAATATGGTTACAGGTATGTCCAGGTTTATAAAAAATATCAATCACGACGGCTGGGGAAGATTTTTCAAGGAAGCTGACACGCTGCGAGTGCATTTTCTTTGAGGGCAAATACTAGGACCGGTTGCTTCTCCAGAATCCTCAGGACTGACGACAGACTCTTCAGTCTCTTGATTAACCACGGCAATGGAACTTTCTTTGTTTAAAACTGGAGAAAATCGAGTGTCTTCAGCGAATCGTATTCTTTTTTTAGGAGGGAGTGGACCTGAAGGAACCAAGGGCTCACCACTGTTAGACAACCTCTTCTTTAAAATTCCGGTTATTTTCTTGGGTCTACTATGGCAATTCTTTGAATGGTTCCTTAAGAAAAAGACGGTAGAAAAGTCCTTCTTGCAGTATTCACAAGTATAGCGGATTTTAAGATGCAAAGCTTTAAAATGGTAATGCGCAGCTTGTCGGGTGCTGAATTGGGAATGGCATTTTGATTCAGGGCACTTATATTTACCGGTATTTGGGTCCTGTAAAAACTTGTTTTTTAAATCGTGTTCCCTAACCAATCCGTTTTTCCGTACTACTGTTTTATGTATTTTTCTAATTGTGTGCACGTGCTTCTTTCTGCAATGAACATACTGGGTTTCCCTAGTTTTGAACAGTTTGGGACAGGAAGGTTCCCGACATTTAAATTTTCCAGAATTTTTGTCAAACGGGTACATGGTTTCGCTTGTCTCATCATCTTGATCATTGGAGGGGATGTCAGGTCTTTTATCCGTCTCTTGCTGACTAGGAAACAAAAGTTCATCGAGTTCGAGGTCAATCACAGGTGCAATTGAATCTTTAGAAGGGGACGCCGATGCAGGATTCACAGATTGGTTGCAGGTTTCGAATTTGAACTTTGGGAAGAGAATTGATGGAAACTGTGCGGTAGAACCTGTTCATAAAAGTTTTGTTTAAATTAACAAATAAGTTATCAAGAAACCTTAAAATTATGTTTTAAAATAATAAAAAATTAATTATTAAACTTACATTTAATCAAAACTTCCTTTCTAGCTTGGTTAATAATGCCACGAAGTCCAAGAGAAGTCAAATCCTCAGACATTGATTCCCGAAAAGAATCATGCAGCTCCACATCCTCTTCTCCCTCCTCAATCCAGGCTTTGATTTTACCCAAGCAATAAACCATTTCCTTTTGAAACTTCTTCACTTCTTCTATTAAATCGCAAAATCTCTCTATTGCTCGTTCACAAGGTCTGCAAAGGTCCACTGCGACATTACTTTCTTGATCAGCAGAAGAATTGGTAAATACGGACAGCGCCGGAGCCTTCAATTGACTTCGGACGCAGCTCATCATGTCGATTTGTAAATTTTTGCAAAAGATTGCAAAGTTAGCTGAAGAAGTGGATGATATCTCCCTTTTATTAAGACATATGAAACAATGCCCCTTCGTGTCAAACTCAAATGATCTTCTGGTCCCTTCCGTGCTCGAATTCGATGGATCCATTTTTAAAAATAATTATAAATTTGCACTAATTCCGATTTAGTGATAAAAATGATTCTTTTCGATTATTATCTTCTTCTGACAAACAGACGAACGATTAGTGAGTTTTATTAAGAAACAGAATTAGTTTGAATTGGAATTGGGAGCAGTTAAGAAAGTTATTTAATAAAATGTATCTATATACAGTGAGCATTACATTTGTGTAACAATTAATTGAATATCACTATTACTTACAATCCGAACCGAAGAAATGTTTTGAATGGAAGTACATAACATACTTTTCTATAGCTTTAAAATTGTACTTGTTAGAAACATACTTAAATTACATTTTACATTTAGTAGAATACTAAACTATGTGAGGAAGAAAATGGACGGCTGCTGAAGGAGTCCTACTACAGCCTCAATGAGTATTAATATTACCGTATGCAAAAGAAGTAGATAAGACAGACTGAAATTAGCAAAAATTCCAAAGGTTCAAAAGTACATGAATAGGTAGAGTGGGGCGTGATAAAGACAGTGAATCCTACATATTCACTAAAATAGACTCTGTGCAGTATATTTACCCGTATATTTACTTTTAGTGATTTTATTTGGTAGAGTACATTTTGTTCTGTAGTTAGCTACATTTCTTTACCGTTTTCGTGCAAGGAATAATTTCTGCTTATGAATTGATACAACCATTGAAAGTATATAAAAATGCAAAGCATTGCTTAAACATGAATGGCATTTCAATAAAACTTTGATTTTAAAAATTATAATAAAAAACGATGATGAGGATGCTGGTGACAATAACCTTTTGGTAATAGATAAAAGTTCAAAAATTACAAAAACCTTTTTTCTGGCGTTAAAAACATGAAAAAGTGGAATGAGCATCACCTCTTTTCTAATTTATTAGAAGGCGTGTAAAATAAACTTGAAAGGGAAAATGTTTTTGTGGAAAGTGTTAAAACTAGCAAGTACTTTTTTATTTTCTCTAATTTATCATCCATTATTCAAATACAGAGAGAGAGAAAGGAAGTAGAAGAGAAACCTTTTGTGTCAAAGCGGTAGTAGTTTTTAAAAAATGAAAACGGAAGGAATGATATAAAAAGAGATTTTTGTGTGAATGAAAAGTGCTTTGAGAGCTCACAAAGAATTATTTTTTAATCTTCTCTGCAGCCATGAGACTTTCAAAACTGCACAAGCTGTCAACTTTTTTGGAGAAATAATTACGGAAATGAACAAGGCTTTAAAGCGCAAACACCTTCTCTTTCTCAAATTGTTTCAAACTTCAAAAGATGTTTATTTTTTAAAGTGAGACTGAATGAGCATCATTTATTAATAAACATCGAAGTAAGAAGTAAACAACACTTTATTAAAACTGATTGGAAATTACTTTCCATAAGAATTGAATAAACAACCACATAACAATGATAATAAAATAAATTATTACGTAAACACACACTCTTTAGCAATTAAATGCCTTTGAACACATCATAACCCCAAAAACATGCTATTTGCTACTCTAAATATAATTGTAACCTTTCATTCAACGAAGAAAGCGAGACTTTAGAGTAAAAATCTACAGCTGGTCTTCTATTTGATGTTAATTAATTACTGAATAATGACAGACGGTGAATGATTTAATATTTGGGCTATTTTGCATGGATTTTTATAAAATAAAATGATGCATTGCTGCTCTAAAACTTGTGATGGAAATGCTGTTCCGATGAAACCCCACATTGTTATAAAGAGGATTTTAATTTTAGGGGAGATAGAAAAAATCTCGATCTTTTCATTGATTTGTTGTGCTGGTGATGATGAAGATTGGAATGAGGGTTGAGATTAAAATCTGTTTTTGCACTTTGAAAAGAAAGCGGTTTCCATACAATTCAAATCATCACGATATATAATCACCAGTAACAATCATGAAATATTGGACGTTCCGGTTTTTAATCTCAGTATGATTGGATTCAAAGACCCTAGTTATTATAAATACTCTACAATTACATAAATTTTAAACATTTTCAGCAATTTGTTTTCGTTTTAAGATTTTAGAGAATGAAGTTCAATAATTTTTAATTCATAATCATCACTCCATGATAATCTACAAATGGGAAAAGGCCAAAAGCACATCGGCATGTTCTTGAGAGTAGAAAATGTGAAAGGTACAAAGTATTCTAAAAAATCATCAAGATATACAGCTTTTCTATATAAAGTTACATGCAAAAATGCGTCATTTCACAGTTAGACTAAAAGAAAGCAATTTATACAGTTTAATAATTTTGAAGTGTAATAAAAAGCAATGAAAGGATCGAGAAAGTGTATAAAATGGGAAAATGTTTTGACTGCATTTTATTATTAGAGCAGAGCATTGCACTTGTTCATCATCAACTTCATAATCACCAGAGATCCCGTTTGAAAAACTACGAAAGGAGAAGACTTGAATATTACCTTCTTTTTGGTGAGGAAATCTCTTATAAAAATACTTTCATCGTTTTCTTTTATAAAAATAAATTTTGAAGTGAAAGTGGAAGAAGAAAGGATAAAAAGGGAGATGAGAAAAGATATATCTAGCAGAAAGTAAATTTCAATCGAAGTCTAATTTTCGTGAAAGTGTTAGCTTTTGTACTCTCCCTTTCATTGCCGGATAGAGCTTTTGGCAGTTGGCAGAATTGAAAATATTTTCCTTTTTCACAAACTTGTCGTTTCCTTTCTTTGATCATCAACAGAAATAGTTTTTTGTTGTTGTTGCTCGCTTTCCTTTCTCCATTTCTCTTCAATTCCCACTTACTCCTTCAATCTTCGTCATTTCTCCTATTTATTTTCTACTTACTGCAAAAACAACATTTTATGAATAGTCTATTTAATCATGATAGTTGTCAAAATGAATTTTAAAGATGGAATTGCAATTAATCATACACAGGTATTTACTTCTTGTCAGTTTGGAGTTGTTGATTGTGTGAAATTAATTAAAAGCCTTAAGTTCCATGTACAAATACAAATTGTAACCAAAATGAAAATAATCGCTGTAAATTAAAACAGATATTGTTGCATAATAAAACTTTGTTTTTAAACTAATTGATTGACATTCCGTTAATTAAATGTCTCGGTGACACTTCAATTAAGAAAGCTTGTTTAAAACGGGTAAACCGTGCAAGTTTTTCCTTCCTAATTAATATAAAACGTTTGAGCAAGTGGATTTCATTGTGCTTGATTGTAAGTTTTGATAACAAAAAGGATCCTTCTCTCTTTCATTTTTGATTAGTGAAAGTCTGAAAAGAGTTGAGTGGAATGAAAGGGAGGGAATGTTGTTGAGAATAAAGAAACTTTACAAAGAAGAGCCTCTTTCTCTTCAGTTTCACATCATTCAATTCCCACTCACACACACTCACATTCGAGAGCACCAACACAAGTCAAAGTTTTCTATTTTAATACTTTAAATACATTTTTTGGGGAGTTAAGTACGATCCTAAGCGACGCTAAAAGCAATATTTTAAAAATAGAATAATAATGGGTAGCTATTGAAAAGTTGGCTTTTTGCAATTCTTTCTTTACTAGAATCATTAAAAAGTTACAGTTTGATTTTTGTATAAATAAAAAAGCTTCCTGGAATAATAATGGAAACCTTTTGAAAAGCAAACAATAGTTGGTAGCCGTAAGCACGATCAATTTTATATAAAAAATTGATGGAGAGAGGTATCACAAAATAAACATTTTCAAACTGAAGATGAGGTGACCTACATGATTGAAAGTTGTTTAAATCGCCAATCTTTACAGTGTATCCTTAAAAGAAAAAATTCTTGGAAAATTTTGTTTTTTGTAGGAAGTAACAGAACATACTTAATTTGAATTTTACTAGGTAACGTTTCTCCATAAACAAGATGATTCTCTAGAAAGTAATACACTGGACTATTCCATTCCAAACTCATTATTTCCAAGAAAGTGGAAGAGTGAGAGTTTTATTTGTGTTGGAAACGGTTATAATGATAATGGCAATAGAAGGAAATAATAAGAAAGTTACTTAAGTAGTTTCAGATTGCTTTTCGCCAGAAGAAGAAAAAAAGACTATTTTCTTTATTACTTCCTTTTTTATTCTCCTTAGTAATTGAGAAAGTAGTTTTGCTTTGGTTACGTATTTACTTTTTCAACTTGATCTTGTTGAATAAACAGAGTTTAGCTTTCTAAAGCAAATGATTTGATTTTGTTGGGGATACCAAGGGAGCATTTTTAAGGGGGAAAACTAGAAAAGAAAGTTAATTTCGGACGTCAAACTCTTTTTAAGTTATAAAGTTTTTTTTACTAAACCCGTAAAGAGTTTATCTTTTCAAAAAAAGTCTTTTATTATTAATCTTATTGCTCCCATCTTTATCATTATATTTTTTCTAAATAGATGGAATCACATTTGTTGTGTGTATTGCTTTATTATTTTCCCATGCATTTCCATTTTTTGTAAACAACAACAGAAAAAAGAAGCGACAAAGACGAAGAAAGTTTTTCTTTAGAGGTTTCTGTTTAGAAATGAAAACTTTTACGTTTTCTTCTTCATTCTTTATTGGCAATTGGTGGGAAGGAAAGAGAAGAAGGTTTGCTTTAGTGTTCCCATTAAACGAGCTGGAAGACGCCTTTGGGGATCCACGTAATTTTCTGAAGAAAGTTTCAGAAACGACGCTGCTTCCTTCTCAACCTTTTTATTTCTTATTGTCCATTCAAAGTTAAGGATATCAAATGGATGAAATGTGCCAATTTAGGCAAAAGTAGCGAAAGAAAGTGCTTTTCATTTTAATATAAAACTTGCTCTTTTGATTTGTTTTTGAACAGTGCAAGTCTAGATTTATTCTGGAGAAGCAATGAAAACAGTGGCATTGAATGTGTCAAACGAGTTTAAAAATTGAAATAAAATATTTAAACCTATGAATGTTTCGAAGGTTGTTCATTGAACATTGATTATGTATATGATTACGTAAAAAACGTTGATTATTTTAATGCCAACATCCATTCCAATTAAGAATGAAATGAAAGAGAAGTAGATATCAAGTCAGATGCTTGAATTCAACTTTGAAGCATCATTTGGCATACATTGCTACTTTAATATACTCCGAGTTTTTATAAACTTCCATATTGTCATCTCCCAATGGAGCTTTAATGGCCATTTAATTTTATAACGAGCATTTGGCACGTTCTCTAATCATCTGTTTATCAAGTGGGTAGATAGGGACGGGGAAGCGGAGAGGAACAGAAGGACAGGGAAGTTTAATGAAAGCCTTCCCTCTAATAAATGAAAAGTATCCAACCCATCACCAGATTACTATCCTCAACAACGCATCATCGGAGAAAAAAGAGGACACTAAAAGCAAGTTTACAGTAAGTGGCTTTACATCATCCTCATCACGCAATGAGAGTGACCCATTAGGAGCTTTTTATTTACTCCAAATTCATTTTGAGTGTAATCCTTTAATTTATAAAACACACTGAAAAAGTAACAGAAAGGAACATCACACTTAATAATTTTTGCTAAATTATTTGGAGCAACAGATAGAATATGATGAGTAGAAATCTAAGTAAAAGGTATGTTCCATTACGTAATATACATTTCAATAGATGTAGCATCTGGATGATGGAAATTGTGATCGTAAATAACGCATGACCCCTTTCAAATACATTTTGTACGCACAATTTTATTCTTTTCCCAACACACCCATCCCATATTTTTTACAATTTTTATTTCGGGCTGTTTATGTAACTCCTATTATACTATATACCTTTGTATACATCCATATAAGTTTGCATAAAAAAGAACAATGAAATGAACTTGGCCATTCAATAGAGAATTGGAATCGACAAATCAGTTTTTATTACAATCTGAAAATAGTTATTTCTGAGCAAGCCAAGCATTTAGTATAAAAAGCGCATAATATTCTGGTTTGCTGTTACTGTACCGCTATAAATGAGGCGCGTTCTACCGTAAAACCACGTTGGGAATAAACCACTTCAGAATAAAAAGTAAACTCCATATACAATTCTGGATTTTTAGAAGAAAGTCTGTTTAATGGAAGCAATACATCTTCATTTCATAGAGAGAAGTACTTACCCCTAATCTCTTTCTCGAGTTTTTTTCCAACTAGGAAAAAAGCGAACAAATCAAGTGCTCATATAATAATACAACAACAATGGGAAAACACAAGGGAAATATTAGAGTTGAATGGGGAGAGGAGAGGAAGGGAAAAGAGTAAAAATGTCATCATCATCAAATAACCAGCGCAATAAATGAAGAGATTGAAGGATGGCAAATGTTGGCAAAACTTTTAATGTTTCCTCTTTTGGAATCGTGATCATAATCACATGTAAAGGGTCTTCTATAAAATATTTCATTTAAGTAGGAAACCAGTTTCACGGATCAAAGATTTAAGAATATGGTTGGTGGAAGGCAATGAAAATCATTTCCTTTTAATACGACTATTAAGCGAGGATAATAAAGAAGTTAAAATCGTGGTGTCGGTGCTGCTGCTGGTGGGAGGAAGAAAGGAAGTCTTTGGAAGCTTATGTGATGGATAATAATGAAAATGTAGATGATAATGTGACAATGAGGATAAAAGGAGTATTGGCAGGGAGAATAGGAGAAAGGAGCATCAATCAGGGAGAATGAAGAGGGCTTAATATTTCCAAAAACTAATCAAAAAATTGATCTTGATAGTTTCGTGGTGAAAATGATGAGGATGGTTGGTTTTGGTGGAGTAAATATTAGCAGAGTTGACAGGGGATGATGATGACATTAAAGATTATGTTTTTGTTAAAAGATGAGATTGATTTTAGCGGCAGAACAGGAAGATAAGAAAACACATGGGCTCAAATATTTCTTTTCACGAAACTGTTGCTCTTCCTATAATAATGTCACCACCTAAATAAGGTGTAGAGTTGAATAGTAGACAATTTAATTAGGAAATATCAAATAAAAATACTTTCCTGTGTGTATTATCGCTGCCGTTTTTATTTCTGGAAATATTTAAAGCTTTTTTTAATATTTGACTTTAAGCGACATATTTGAATGGAATGCGTGATTTTGAAATGTTGCGACTTGCAAATTAATTAATAAAAAACATGGCAATCAGTATTTTATTCATGATAAATGTATTACAGTGGAGTTTCAACTAAAGAGGCTTGTCATTCTATGTAAAGATTTTGAGGAGTTAAGCCATACAAGAGTGACTTCATTGTGCTGACGCAACTGACCCTTTCCATTATTACAACAATTTCCCTAGAAATAGTGAGAAATAGGAGATTTGAATTGCCTGGCAAAATGATAAAGCCGACTGGATTCTTTTTATTCTTTGTGATATGATGACGAATTGAAAAAAGAGATGTTTTTATTACTTTGAGGCATATATTTCATCAGGCACGAGTGGCCCTCAGGGTTGATGGCTTTACTAAATGAGTGTGTCCGTGAATGAAGCACGGAAAAGGCTAAAATAGTAGACTTGGGATATCATAATAATATTCTCTGATGAAATAATTACAATTATTCTTTATTGATAAAAAATAATAATAGAAAATAACAACAAATAGAAAGGTGAAAATTCATTTCCTGCAATCAGATTAATAAAAAGTATCAATTCAGTTTAATAAAATTAATTATTTTAGTAATGAAACGATTCTTGAAAGATGATTGTCACATAATATTTTGCATCATTCACTATTATGCAATATTTTTGATTGTTGACAATGATGATCGATTACGTAGACGATGATGATGCCATTGCGGTTTGACTTTTCCAATATCTCTCAATTACATCAAACAATTTTTATAAAAAAACTTTGAATATAATAAACTTGTGATTCAAGTAGAGTTGAGAGTAGCGGCGGCAGCAGACCTTTTGTGTTAAAAACCCTCTTTATAAAACTGAGCCACTTGAATAATAATGTCTGTCAAGATAGAAAGGAGAAAGATATAAAAAGAATAAAACCAAATGAGAGTCATCCGTTCATATTAACCACGATATTAAATGAGAGACTTGGGACAGACTGGAATAGCCTCGGGACCTCTCTCTTTTCTCTCTACCCATTACCAAACCACCTAATCATTTCCAATGACTTCTTTTGTTTGTCCCTTCCCCATTGTGCTCTTTTTACTGCTTTTACTCTTTTTATACTTCTCCCTAAAATATCAGTAATCATCCCTGGCATACATAACTTCTAACAAAAATCCTTTTTCCATCGTCTTCCCCCTTTGTCCTTTTCATTTAGCAAAATAAAAACAACCCGTCTGGTCTTTACTAATCAACTCATTTGAAAGTCATTTACGTTGATATCCTTATCAAAAATAAGCTTTCAAAAGCTTGATATGAAAAATATTGAGGAAAGCAACAAAAATTGCTCTTGTTGGGATTACGTAATGATTTTGCAGTCGTATGCAAAGGATCACTTTGTTTCAAAGTGATTTGAAAAAGAAGAATTTTGTTTTCAGGCTTGTTAATTTTCAAAGAGTTTCATCATCTCTCTGTCCACCCACTCGATTTCCATCGTTATCATCCAATCTTTATACTTTGTCCAGATTATTGCCACCAGGCAAGAGAAGACAAAGTAAGAGGACTTTCCTTTTTTAATATCAAGCTTAAAGAAACAAATCTCATTCCATCGCATCAAAATAAAACACAATGCATTGAAAGAGAATAGTAAAAACACAGTTTTGATCTCAAAGACATTTTGTTTTATGAGAGAAAATGGATAGAAAAGGAGAAAGCATTATGGAAGCAAAATTGGTTTGTATAAAATAAATGAAAAACTTTGTGAAATGCAATTTTCCTGACTTTAAGGGAATCAGATTTGTTTTTTCAAATTTTCAGTAAAAAGTATCCTTTCTTTGCCACCCAATGGTAGTTGATTTCAGTGGAATTGAAGAAGAAAGTACACTGCCTTTAAAACAGAGTGAGAATAATTTTAGTGTAAATAGTGTTGTGATGGAAGTGGTTGATGATCAAGAGGGCGAGGAAAAGATATCTTGAAAAGTACTTTAAGAGCCACTCGTTCTTTTTCAAGAAGCTATTCACTTTCCTTTGGAGAACAGCCACTCTTTCGTTCATACAAGAGCTAAACCATTTTACTTCTTGAGCTCTTTTTTACCAACCTCTTTCGTTCTAATGTAAGCTTTAGATTTTCTCTTGTGTTGCATCAGATAGAATACATAATATTCAGAGAAAGCTTCTTGAACACTTTTATTATCGAAATATAAAAAGCTGTTGGAAAAATAGTAAGGAAGGTGCATAAATAAATATATTTTCGAGATTTTTGAGAGCCTCTCACAATCTGTAAATTCTTTTACCTTGTTGAAAACTATTTTCGTATGATATAAAACGTAATACATACATCATCATCATGATATGCCTAGAACCAGGGAGTAAATTTGTGGAGAAGCCGGGTGAAAGTGTGGAAATAAAATCTTTTCTACTTAAGTTGAAAGTCCGTTCTAAAAAGGTCAGTGTTTTCATTTACTTTGAATGCCAATATAAGAGAAAGAGAGAAGGAAATAAGCTTTTCTTCACAAAACATTAGTGCTGTGATGGGTTTATGGACCGAAAAATAGGGAAAAGCAGAGATAGAGAGAAAAAGAGATTCCAAATAGGTTAAAATTGACCAAAGGAACCTACAGGATGTTTCATTTGATAATGTTTAAAATTCCCAAAGGTTTCCTCTCTCTTTGTGGAAAATAGGATCTTTTTCTAGTCTAAACACTTTCTCACTTTTGTTCATTGCTTTTTACTTAGCACGATGATATTAAGTACAGCTCAATTCCATTTCTCCCTTTCCACACATCAATTACTTAAATAAAACCCTATTTACACATTTTGTTGAAGGTTCAAGCAAAAGGACTTGAACTGACAATGAGTTCAGTAACTACTCGCTTTTAGAAACTACCAAAATAACTAATGAGAACGGTAAAATTTTCAATATTTATGGAACCGGGGCACTCTGAGACTTTACTTCTGCCCTATTTTCCAATTTGTAAACTTGAGTGAAGATTAGAAAAACTATTGTGATTTGATGAGTAAAATGTGTTTCACCTAATGCTTACCAATGAGATGAAATTAATAGGCTTTTCTCAATTATCTTCACCTAAAAATATGAAAGTTGAATTTTGATTATGTTTTTGTGACGATGATGACAAAAAGTTTCACGAAAAGGAATGAGAATCGTGATCTCTCTTGAGAAAAGTAACATGGATTGAAGGAAAATGTAATGATAAAAATGCAAATTCGGTTTCCTTTTAACCAGGTAAAATCCTTCGTAGTTTAATAGAGGAATTGTAAATAGTTGCTTGATAATAAAAGTAGTTTTCAGAAACTGTCAAAACCTTCAAAAGAAACAAGAAAATTTCTCCAATCAAATTTTTCATTCGTACTTTTATATAACTTGAATTCTGTTCGTAAATCGTATTCTGTAATTTCACAAAAGCTCAACTTTTTGATGTGCGTTCTATTTCATGCAAGGAAGAAAGTCTCTACATATTATATAGTGTTGAACACAAATGGGAAAAGTTGTGGAAGGCATCCATGCAGAAAATAGCCTATTATCATGTACCAAGTTGGGATTTGAAAGTAGCAGAATAATCTCTGATCTATTCTGGAAATGAATACAAATACGACATTTCCCTATTTGTTTTGTAGCTTTGTCCTCTTCATCCTTCTGCATTCCAACCCGTTGCTAATAAAATCTGTAATACAAGGTTGGCTTGATATTTTATAATAGATTTATTTAAATGTTGTTCTGTTCTTGTAAATCAAACGTAAATAACTGAGAGAGAGATCTTCCACTGGCAACAGTTATAAGTTTTTTCGTATATTAAGTACAATACATGCTCTTCACCATTTGATATTATATAACAATATAATTTGTAATATATATATATTTTCTTAAAACTAATTCATTAAAGTAACAACAATAATAATATAATTCTGTTTTATAAATTATTATCATCATCATAATCATGTACGAAAAGAAATTATCTCTCTCTCATTAGCAGAAATCAAATCAGGTTATCTCCGTTCTTGCTACCTTAAAAGTTTGGATTGTAGCCCCACAGTGGGCGCTCCCCGGAGGAGCGAGAGTCCTCATTAATTTTGTCAAATGGGCTGTTATTAACCCCACCTCCAGATCGTTTAATGTTGGAACCAATCGGCCCAAACGGATTTGGGCGGGTGACACTAGCCACACCACCACCAACAACGGCTGGCTTTTCACAAACATTGCTATTATCTCCCCAAGAAGGAGGTGGTCGATTCTCATTTAAATAAGTCTCCAATGCCACGCTCAAGCTGCCTGCGTAATACGGAGGAGTGGACTGTGTGTTAGCCTCCTGCTGGGATATCTCAGGACTAGGGCTGATCGCATCAGCATTTTGATTCCATGGATTCCACTGATCTACTGCAAATGATGGCAGTGGTGGTCGACCATTGCTTTTATTGATAATCATTGCTGGTTTATCCCCAATAGATCCAAAGTGATGAGGTGGTGATGAACCATTATTTTTTGGATGATGCAATTGATTCATTCCACCTGGTGATTTATTATTGCCCATGTTTCCAATGGATTTGAAATCATTAGCTCTGCGCATAAACTGATGTTGATGTGCGTGGTGCTGTGGATTCATCGGTGGAGATGGTTTTCCAGCTGTAGCGTAGTGAGAGCGAGGTTGTGGACGATGGTGCTTAATGAATTGATTATCTTGAGCTCGGATATAACCGTCAGATACTCCGTGCTGTTGTTGCTGCTGATGAAATGAGACCGGACTTCCTGGAGTGGATGACCAAAAACCCTGTCGATCCTGAATTGGGCCGTGCCCATGAGAAATCATACCAGGCACACCTGCCATGTCTGAAAATAATACGAAAACAAACAAACAATTAAGAACAAGTTAGATTGGAAACACTTTAAACTTCAATAAAATTGTTTTGCATAATATATAAAATTAACTAAACATACGCGAATTAGTGTCGTTTTGCCAAGCTGGAGATGGCGTGTCATTGCGTGAGACAGCCGAGAACGGAGAATTCATCGATATTGGCGCATGTTTGCTCAGAACATCACTATTTTGAAAAGCTGGCCGGTGAGGAAATGGCAGCCCACCGTTGTTGTTGCACATGGAATCCATCCCAGAGCTGGGACGATCAGAAGCGATTGAAGCTTCAGAGGAAGGACGAGTCCCCCCTTGTGCGCAAACCTTAAAATTTGAATAAAAACAAACCAGTTGAAAGTACGTCAAACAAAAAATAAGATCCGGTAAAAAGTTTTAAAAGGGCAAAACAAGCGATTTCTACCATTTCTGATGATCTTATTCCAGTCACAGGAGACTCCAAACTGGAGCAGCGACTATCAACAATCATGATATTGGAGTTAAGGCGACCATCTCCTTGTTCAAGGATAGGCGCTGGGCGCTGATAGTCTCTAGCCGCAGAGTTGTGATGAGAGCGCGGCGAGTGATGCATATGCTGATGATGAAGACGATGCGGTTCATTTCCTGCGCTGTACGGAGCTGGGCGATGATAATCAGTGTTGGAGCTTGGCGGAGAAGGACGTTGATGATGTGGATGATAATCATTATTAAAATTAGCACAGTTAGTTGGAGGGGGAACTGGTTTCCCATAGATATCTACTGAATGGGTGTGCATGCCGTGGTTGTTTTGATGAGGACCAGCGGTACCCCGAGCAGCAGCTGCAACCCCATTCATTTCAGATCTAGCAGCTGCTTCAATTCCAACAAGTTTATCGTTAGAAAACAATAAAAACAATACTCATTGAAACATTTAATTTAAAATTCACTTACCATTCATATTTTGAGGAACTTTTGTGATTGTAATACCTGGCGGAAGTTTAAGTTGAGTCAGATCAATTTCAGGAATCACAACCGGAGTTTGCATTGGCGGA
Source organism: Lepidocyrtus fimetarius (assembly GCA_036507315.1). Lineage (NCBI taxonomy): Eukaryota > Metazoa > Arthropoda > Collembola > Entomobryomorpha > Entomobryidae > Lepidocyrtus > Lepidocyrtus fimetarius. Next base: position 77,474 of record JAANSO010000037.1, on the reverse strand, counting down.
GCAAAGTTTGATGCTGGCGGAGCAGGAGCAACTAATCAACGTAAAATCAATTAATTCCACTGTCTTAATTGTTGAAATTAGGTTTTCATGTTTTGTAAGAAAAACTGGTTTATGTTACCATTGTAATTAGCAGTGAAATTCTTGGCGGAATTATTCGCCATTTGAAAAGACTGATTTCCACCGATTGGTGTGGTTGGAGAATACTCATTTCCTTTGGCAAAGGATGCTTGCTGAATGGGAAGGGCATCCTCATGGCGAAGCTTACCATCAGTACCAGTTGGGTAAACTGAGATATACCAAAAACATTCATTATTTTCATCGAAGTTTTGATAAAGTAAATAATTATGTAAATATTTAATTCTGTTTAGATATACCTTGTCCATTCATTAAAGTATAAACCATGTCACCCTCGCCTTCTTTTCCCTTCATGCTGATTGTAACGCTGCTGTCCATATGCTTACGAATTGTGACCAGTTTATTTTTATCATCTGTAGGCAATCCCTTCCCTTGCTGATAATATTCTTCGTTGTTATTCTTATTTGGATTAAGTAACTCCAACAATGGCTGCGCAGTTCCAGAATCTCCAGATGTCAATATAACTTCTGGTTTGTTGTCAGGAGGAGACTCATTTCCATTGTTACCTCCGCCACTGCTATGCTTAGACTTCTTCTTCTTCTTTTTGCTTTTCTTCGTGGCTTGTACACGTTCCTGTGCTTGAAGCTCCTCCAACCTTCGAGCTTCCTCCTCCTCCCTCTTTCTTTGTTCTTTTTCATGCTTCAACCGACCATACTCCTTCTCCGGAGAAAGCTCAATAGTCGTTGTAGTTGCATTGTTATTAGATGACTTAGCATTGTTGTTATTTCCTTTGCTACCTTTTTTGGATTTGGAATTGGTAGTGGTGACTGGATCAGGCTCACCGGAAATAACAGTAGTGACTTCAAGCTTAGGCTTCGAGTTCTGCTCCAAGTCCCGCTTACGTTGCTCTCTTCGTTGTTTCTTTGCCTCTTTTTTCATCCGTTTTTCTTCTTCTTTCTTTCGCTCTTGTTCCTCCCGCTTTCTACGCTGTTCATCTTTTCGTTGTTGCGCTGCCTCCTCCTGCTTTCTCGCCCGCTCCTCTTCCAAACGTTTTTTCTCAGCTTCCCGTTTCTTCACCTCTTCTTGTAAACGCCTTTTCCTTTCTTCCTCCCGTTTACGTTCTTCTTCTCGTCTAGCCTGCTCCTGTTCTTCTTCCGCACGAAGTCGTTCTTGTTCCTTCTTTTCTTTTTGTCTGGCTTTCTTTGCAGCCTTTTTCGGATTTGTTTCTACTTTGATTGTAGTGCCTTCAATTAGCTGCACAAGTTCATCCACGTCCACGTCACCCTTCAATTGAGGAATTTGCTGCTGTGGTGGTGGCGGCGGTGGTGGAGGCGGCTGCGATTGCGGGGGCTTCTGTTCCGTGACTTTAGCCCTTGGTTTACACATTTCAAATACAACTTGACCCGGTTTTTGTGGATGCGCATTGCCACAACTCCCACTCCCAGACTTCCCCGTCACAGTGCTAACCGTCTCCGTATTGCGCACTTCCAAAGTCTTTCGCATACGGTTTCGTATCTCAGGAACTTTCGTCGACGGAGGATTCTTATTTCTTTGACAAGGTTTCTTCATTTCAGCTTCGCCACTTAGCACAGCTGTGGCTTCCGCCGGACCAGTTAAAGTGACACAGAACCCACTTGAAGACAACTTTGTGAAAGCTCGTTTTGATTGTACAACTTCACTAAACTCGCGTTTCATAAGGAGCGTCGTTTCAATCCCTTTCTTGCACTTTTTCAGTTCTTCTTCGGTCATAGAACTAGAGAGCTCCTTTTCCAAAGCTGCCAACTCACTATCGCTTAGGATACCGTCACCGGGAATCACTTCTAAATCTTCCCCCACTGCTTTATACAAAAGCGGGAAACTCTCCTTTAGAGATGATTTCGAACACTGTATGGAAAAGAAAGAAAATAATAATTAGTAATTAATTAAAAACTTTAATCTACGTGTATTAAAATGATAAACGTGTACAATATTGGATTCACTCCTGTTGCTGTAGCTTTCACACAATAAGCCCAAAGTTTGCTGACATCGACAACATTGTTCCTTGTGTTTAAAGAAACCATGAATTATTTTTATTACTTTAATTGTTTCTTCTCCTTCCACGAATTTAGAACCCATTGTTCAACCTTCGTCGATTTTTATACTAAAGAATAAGACCTTTTTGCTAAAGACAAGCTATAATTTATAACTTATATGTACAATTTTATATGATCAATATTTCATTAAACTTGTAAATTATGCTTTTTCTTTACCATTACCCGGTTTCCTTCAAAAAATCTTCGTAGCCACATTGGTTTGCTGTCTCTAACGTTGCCTTTTCACTAAATTTATGCGTAACGCACTAATCGTTTAAGTATTAAAGTTAATTTTTAAAGATTTAATTGTTTGGGACTAAAGCGAATTCATTTTGCAGACGGAGTAATTAATTACACTTGCCAGAGAGTTATATGAAAAATGCACTTGCCACGTGCCAAGCCAGGCTGCCGATGCGATGCCTGCTTCCTCACCATCTTCTTCTCAACTAAAATATACGTATCCTCGACGTAGGCGAAATGCTTTTGAGCTTGAACGAAAACCTAAGAACCTGCCTTTTGTTTTACTGCATTTCTCCGCTCATTTGCATTTATGCAAATTAGCAGCTGCATAAATCGTCATCAACCAATCATCACCTCATTTAAATATTAAGTATAATATTTATAATTTCTTTGCTGTGTCTGTCCTACCGTCAAAGAACGAATGTCAATTAAGGGGCATTGTGATATTCGTAAGAGTAATTCAAACACGAAAGTTGTAGAAAATTTTAACTGTCTATATTTGGACTGCAACGGTTGACCTGAAAATCCCTTAGATATAGGACTTTACAGTCAAGATTCCAGAGTGCAAAATGGCAATTATAAAACCATAGAAATATGTATGTGTTCCTACCTTTACATACTGGAAACCGCCGGAGCACTATTTTTTCCATAACCGATGTTGCGAAATCCAGGAATGGAATGCTCGCGGTTAATATACGATTACTGTACATGTCATGGAACGATACCGGAACTAAAGGCTTCAGCCCTGCCGGAGCGTCGGGCAAACAAACTAGTTTTAGCAACAGCTCAATGAACGATATATTGAATATTATAAAGAGACTGCGCAAATCCTTGTAATGATTTCATTACTATCATCATCCTTCTTTCCCAAGTACAAAAAAGCCATTGTTTCGATACGAATCTTTTCTCGGATGCACTAAACATTTCAACTTTAAAATATGAAAGAGATGCAACGAAGACGTAATTAAATCTATGGTGATGATGATGATGATGGTAATGATGGCTAATCGCAGTCATGTAAACAGCTTACTTCTTACTAGGAAGGTATAAAATGTAAATAATTTAATGACATTATGACATCAACAGCCTTTCAGCCTAGTCATTAAAAATTAGTTCAGGCAGTTATAAGAATTGGATTGTCAAAACAAGATTGAAACTTGAGAATTGAGTTTTGATAAATACTAAAAGGAACCGAGGTAATGTTCATGCAGATGTTTTTCATGTAATTTTAACTACCACAGTGTTTATCCTTATAATCATCATTTCCTTCCCATTTTTCCATATCAATGCCAATAATGCAAACTTTTAGATTGTGAAAAGTAAAGAATAGACGAAGGTTCTCTGAAAAAGTCAGACAGTATGTCGTAATAACTTTTAAATATTGTGTTAATGACTTTTGTGTAAGCTGTGCAAAACAAACGCATTTTTGATCCCATTTCTGCTACATTTTTTAGCACAATAAGCGTCTATTTTATTGCGCTGACAATGCACTCTGGAAGCTCTGGTGTTTTAAGACACTGGCCGAAACCTTCAGGACTTATGATGATTGGTTATGCCTTTTTTAGTTTACGATGCCCTAATTTAAATTAAGTTGTCATCAGTCAATGATAATAATTAAAATTACAACTAACGTAAATTAACAGGTCGTAATTAATTATTAGAATGATTCGTTAATTGTAAGGCGTATCATATTTCTATTGTAAAAGTAGCGCATTTTTTCTACCCTTACCTCTAGAGTATGTAGGACCGGTTGCAAATGAAAGGAAAAGAATGGAAAAATCGAGAGGGTTGGGGTAATATAAATATAAAAAGAAGGCAAGGGGAGGATGAGAAGAATCAAAAGTAATGATAAGGAAATATCATAATATGAAGTAGCTCAGAAGCATTTATATTTGGCGAGCAGGATATCGAGCAAATAAATACCGAAATTAAATTTAAGTGTTGTGTGAAACGTGACAACGTGACCAATTAAAGCATTTTGTACTTATATTTAACCATTTTATGGAAATTCGTAAAACGAAAGTAGTCATTACACTTTAATTTATCTCAATCCAGCTCAATGATGTTGACCTAATTTATGTAATAGGGTAATATTAAGATCCGCTTTCTTAAAAAAGACAACGGACGCCATTGTGGATGCAGCATATGAACAAAGAACAAGTATGCAATTATTGTGTAGTTAATACTTTTTATGCCGCGTTAACTAACTGCCATTACAAAGTTTTATGATATTTTCTCCATTTTTAACTCTCTGGCGTGTCATGTCATGCGAAGCATTATATTTGGCTTTGAAAAATCGGATGGACTTATTTTACTATATAAAGAAGCCCTTAAATATTTAGCTAAATTTAAGCATGTAAATGAAGCAGGGAATCGAAAGTCCCACTTACCCCTAACGTAGTCCTATGAAGCGTGTGGCCTTCATATTCGGTAACACAGCCATGACGAACATACCAAAAAATGATGAACGACATGAGCTCTTGTAGAGAAAACTCTTGATCAGCCTTAGCTCTTCGTATTTTATCAACTGAAGTGATTGACACGTATACATCTTTTGCTTCTCCTGCTGCGAACTCGGGAAGCATTCCGGAGCCTTCAACTCCTAACAGAACGAATTACATAAAATTGTATAAAATTCGCACAATTTAATGAGCAATGCATAAAAATCTATGATAATTAATCAATATAATTGATTTAGGTAAATATTAAACTAAACTTACCAGCTCTAACAGCAAATGTGAGTAACTCCTCAAGATTCTCTATAGTAGAGGGTTTCTTAGGTTTCTTATGCTTCTGTAGTAAAGCTGCAAACAAAGCAATCCGCCTTGATTTCAAACTTCGAGATCTGATATCCGGTCGTTTAATCCTAACAGGTACGGAGATCTTTTTAGATGAGGAAGAAGCACAAGCGTGGCGCTGATGCCGTCTTCGTTGAGTTCTCGATCTGGACGAAGAAGAGGATATCTTCTGAAGCGTTGACTTCTTCAGCTTCGGCATGGCAATCCCCACGTGAGTAGTACAAGATTCCGAGTATCCATCCACAATGTCCGTTTTTACCACATCAAAAAACTCCACGACTCTATTCAGCTTTTCCTCGTACATTGAAAAATACTGATCTTTCACTCTGTCCTCTGATGTGGGACTCTCCTCAGATACGAATACGTTGATTGCAAGTCTCTTGTTCTTGTCTGAAGGGCATTCCACAGTGAGTCGGAGTAGAATCTTAGCTTTGTTGTGGTACAAGATCTTCCATGGGGTTTGTGACCGTTCTACAATGAACCGGTCTTGGTAATAGCAATGGAAAACTTGCGGAGCATCGAATTGATCGTCGCGGTAAGGATTCACGTACAATGCCGCTTCAATCACATCCTTCTTAGGCACTTTGAATTTCGGACTGTAGTAAAAAATATATTTAAAATGGTCAAAACCATATGGCAAAACAAAATAGCGAATAGTAGATTAGATTCCTAATAGTGTACTATTTTGAAACATTCCTACCTTTCGTAAGGTATCTTTGCAATTCGAAAAACGTATCGAGCGGCAAATAACGTCACGTCGATGTATTCTAAATAGCGCTGAATACTTTCTACGTCCGGACCAAAATACGACTTATTCATTTTTTGATAAGTTGTAATCTACAACAAAACATCATTCATACAAAACTTTAGTTTAGCTATTATGTAATTGCATAAATAGCTTTTTTGAAACTGAGCTTACGATCTTAAGTGCGACAACTCTTTGATTGATAACATCCGAAACGCTGTACACAAGCTCATCCATTACGTGCAAGATTAAAGTTTTAAGATCTAATTTATCAATATCGTCAGACCCTTCGGATGCTTGATTTGCAAGATAGTTAAATACTCGGAATTTGGTTTCCAACCACCTCAAGATTTTGATTATCATGTTAAAACTTTCAATGTAAACTGTGGACAGAAACCAAAAATATTAAATAAGCATATTTTACTCAATTAATAAAGAATTGTCTTGGATTTTGCTTTATTATTATTTAAAAACTTACACATGATGAAATTTAATGTAACCAAAAATATTAAATAAGCATATTTTACTCAATTAATAAAGCATTGTCTTGGATTTTGCTTTATTATTATTTAAAAACTTACACATGATGAAATTTAATGACGTTGTGTAATACGTTTTTTGAGAACTCAGAATCACGGCAAATTTGTGAAGCACAGATCGTGCAAGCTCTGACGCACCCTCATACAGCTCGTAAAACATTTTTCCAAAATCAGCTAAACTTATTCTAAAAATCAAGAAGCATTTATAACATTTATAATACAATTAATCTTTAAAAATATAAAAGTACTTTATCTGACAAAATACTTACACTGGCTCCGTTGCAGCAATATCGTTCATAATCAAACTAGCAATTTTTTCGAATTCAGGATCCCTATAGTGCTTTTCGAACTCGTCATAGAGCACAAACCAAACAAGCGTGTACTCTCCACCACAAAAAGTTTCGAAAACTCGATCAATTCCCGAAATAAGTACTCTGTAGACACATCTTCGAACTTGGTGGATTACTGATGGTATAATTTCTTGTGCGGTTACATTCTTCTTTTGCAATTGTTTCCTAAGAAAAATAATAAAATATGAAATAATTTATTTTCCTTCACATTAAATTAAACTAACAACTAAAATACAGGTTAATGAACTGTGATGAACTTACTTAACCTCCTTGAGAGCGATACAAGGGAGGCATCTGCATTGATTGTTGTGCTTTTTATCAAAACTTCCACCCCATGAATCCAATTGCATACCAGCGGCCTAAAAACAGTAAAACCAGTTGTCACTAAGCAAGTAACATTATACAAAGGTGTATTATAAACTTAGCGTAAATTATGATTTTAATTACTCGGGATAAGGATTCCATTTGTTCGTCATATCTATCGACGGCATTGAGCATTCGTAACACTTTCCTAAGTCGAATGAAGCAAAGCCACCCTTCTGACTGTATGAATGAAATCATATCATTGTTAGATCTCCTATACAAATTGATTTCCCTATTACCCTGGAACTGTGGATCTAAGAAAAAATAAACAAATTTATTTAATTAATAAAAACCCCACTTCATTAGTTCAATTCAAATGCAATAATTTAGTACCAGAAAGGATATCATGTTTTCCTCCAAGATTAGCCTCCACAGGGTTTCCATCCCCTGCCCACGAAATGGATCCGATAGAGATTCGTTTCAGGATCGGAACGGCGTCCATATAATCTGAGAATTCTTCATCGTCAAACAACGGCTCAATCACGTTGTGAGTCGGCTTCATTTTACACTTTACTCCTTCAGTCTTGTTCGGCATGGAATCTAAAAAAAGGTTTACTTTTCTTATCCAACTATCCAATTTAAAATTGCTACTCGCAACAATTGAAATTATAGTATAATGATAATAATTAAAAAGCTAATACGAACATGAACATGCTGTAAGTAATGAATCCATAAGGGAATAGTTAAAGTTCCGTAGTTAAACTCTTAATTTGTAAACGAGTCCAAAGACAGCTCGAAGAAATCTTTCTCCCACTTTGTGCAACAGAAAACTATTCTGAAAGAAAATCAACAGCAAAATTAAAAAGTTTGCTAAAATTATATTTTAATTTAATGTTACCACATTCACATCAATCTAATATTGAGAATATTGAGTACAAATAAAATTATATAAATAACTAGAATACAGCTTTAGCTTCGCACTTTAGTCTTTAAGGTTATCGTACTAATGGAACCATCACAATTGAAAATTCACAAATCAAATTTCTAATTTGTTCATTGTATTTTTTGTATAAGGGTTAAACTCGATAATTTACCCAAGGCTATAAAGTTTTAAAATATTTAGTAATAATGATAAAAAACCAAAACGTTTCAATAAACAATCAAACAATATCCTTGGCTTTGTTTCATTTTTCTATTGTTTTATGCGTAGATATCTGAACTCAAGGTAACTTTCCAAAGTTATGTAATCTTGGACCTAACTACCTACCCGGAAATACCTATATGAAGATGAGAACTTCGAAGAAGTTTAACGGTTTTAGCAATATACTACCCTTATAATTAATATGGACAAAAATCTTAATCTTGGTTAACTTTGAACTTGTTCAAACTTGAACTCCCTTAAAATATCCAAAAATGGGATCTGAACAAAGAAAATGAAAAGATGAGCTTGTCAGTAACTTGGGAAAACATACCTGAACGGTTTCCACATAGAAACTCGAATAATAACCGCTGTCCTTTTAAATTCCGGCGTTAATTAAACCATTAAAACCGTTGACCAACATTAACCGAGACAGATACTTTGTCGTTGTTTTATAAATTACTTTAATACGAATAAATACTGTATGTATTAAAAACGGAGTTGCTGTGAGTGGTTTAAAATGTAGGAAAAAGCTTAAAGTTAAAATAGTATAAAATAACAAACAACTAGTTTAAATATTCGGTAAAAAAATTAATTTTTCATCTTTTCTTTTTACTACACGCGCTCACAACAACAACACTCACACAGAGAGGATTTTGAGGTTTTCTTTTACATTGTGCGAAATGAGAATATTTTTTATTACATAAAAAACTTTATTTTTGGGAGAAATGAAGGAAGGAACGTGCAGAGTAGAAAAGTCCTGTATTCAGTACTTGGAATGCATAAAAAATTGTATCGGTCGCAGGTCTTGCTACTCTCTGTGCAGATGAGCTGTGCACGGCCATGGCGAACTACATTCTCTATTTGGTCTATACGAAATAGGCGCATTAACCGCGCTGATTGTATTTTCTGCCGTCTCCCATTATACAATTCTGTTGATTATGTACGCAAATAATATGCAAAAAGCATCTTATATAGATTTTGCATCCATTTGTGAATAGGGGTTTTAAATGATTAGTTACCGGGTTCATTATTAGCAGTGATTAATAATGACTTGTTGAATAAAACTGGCCAATTATTAAGCTACTTCACAGGGAATATTAGCGTGCCGGAGGGACTTGTACTGTAACATGCAGTAAATCAATGGCGTAAAAATATTTGTCAATTTAAACTAAACCGTTTATATTTGTAGGTGGAGCTTTGGCAGTTTAGTTTAGTTTTAGTTTGGCAAACTCGGAAAATGTTTATAAAAATTTAATATGTATGTAAAAACTTAAATGCATATTACCAGAAATTAATGAGCTTTTGATGTATTGTACCTGTCATTAATAGAGTGAATTCAAAGAATGTCAAAGAATTAACTAGTGAAGTATCTGGATCGAGCTGATAGAAAATACAAAATTATGCAATTGAAGTATAGTTAATTTCTAATAATGTTTTAAACAGGCAACAGTCAATTACAATACTTGTTCAGAGGTTGGTATGATGTATATGAAAATTATGCGAAAACAGCGCTCTCGTCAAATTAAATTACTTTATGCATCGTATAGGTAGTATGCCATTTTATTCCCGCATAACATTGCTATAGAGCATGCGGTTTGTAGGCTAAAAATCGGATAACTTTGACATCTCTCATATGCGCACCAATACCACTATTCAATTCGCCGTATTTTATATCCGCTAAGCACAATATGACAAATTATTTTCGCTAAAATGACTGCCGAACAAGCATACAATTACTTTTCATTATTATTAACTAAAGAGCTACCATTAAAAATGCTTAACCGGTACATTACATTAGGATGATAATTTTCTCTGGCTAAAAACAATTAGAGAGCCTTTACCATTCGTGTGTGCAATATCGGTAAAAAAAGGTTTCCATGTAAAATGTAAAGTATCTGGTGAGTGCAATATAGGTTTACAAAGTAAAAGCCATAGAGCCTCAGTTTGAACTTTTACTCTCTCGGACTGAGCATTGTACGAGTTGATCATGCCAAAAATAACCAAAGAAAAGCATAGGGAAGACGATTGTCATATAGAGCCCCACTTCGTTAACAACAGCTTCAAAGCAAGGTCTTGTTCGGAGAAGGAAACCCTACAGAAAAGTTTGAAATGCCAGTGGAGCACACACAAGGCGAAGTGTAGGGAATGAGCATGTAAAATGGTAAATAACATATCATCCAACATTTCATATCATGTCATGTTCTAGCATTACCCAACATTGTTTAAGCCATCCTTTTCCTAATTCTCTTTTATACGAGTCTCATTTGCTATTGACATGAACAAGATGAACAACCCGTGTGTGTACAGCACTCCGTCTACGTGGGCTAAAATCCATTTCCTTTTGTTCATTAAAATCAATGTTTCTCTAACCGTGTAGGTGTTTCAAAGCCTTTTGAATGTACTATGCAGCTCACCTATGTGCCTCGGCAGCAGCATCAGGAAAGCAAATTTTTTAGCAAATTGTACAATAAATAGGGGAAACTTTGTCAAAGCAAAGTTAATCAAAAGTTGGAATGAAATGATTTTGCTACACATTATTATGTATGTAAGAAGTGGAGTAATATGATGGTGATAATGAGATGAAGATGAACTAACTAAAGCTTTGTGTAGCCCACACATAAAAATTCGTATTCTTCTATATCGCAACTTTAAAGGCCTAAAATGAGGCCGAGATCAAAATGAATCTTATTTTATAAGATTGTTAAAGTATACATGTATATATTTTTGCTGGACTTTTTGCTAAAAAAGTATTTGTGTAAATGTTAAATGGAATGAGAGAATTTGTTCAAATTCGAACCAACTTTTTAGCTCAATATTATCAAGTCAGAATGCAGAAACGTGACTGTATTGAGTTGATGATGTACTGTGTGCTCTTTTTAAATAACTTTTACTTTGTTCAAATCAATAATTTTTGTATGTAATGTACACTCTGTTATGCTCAACTTGGGACTAATCACTGTATCATTATGAAACGACTGCAAAACAAGGTTCAATGATATGATGATGACAATAATGGGCAAGATATCATCGCCGGCGTTCTGTGTGTATCGGCAAACCATATTGTACAACTGTACAACAAACTAATGCTAACTTGACAGGGCATTAACTGTTGAGGGATGATGATACAGTGATGCCTAATTAGCCGATTTTGAAACCGAGACAGTGAAGGCGTAAGGACTTATAATGCATTAATATGCAGAAGATAATAAGATTCAATGCGATTTTCATGAGTTTCTACTATGATGATGGTTAAGATGGATGGAGGATGGACTGTTAAGGTAGAATATGATGAGACAAAGAGATTTTAAGGATAAACATACGGCTATGCAAATTTACTATATGACAAAGTAAAATGGATTAGAAATTGTTTAAATCTGTTTTAAAAGAAGTTAGGTACTTACCTGTTGCTTGGCTGTGGTTCTTTAGAAAAGATTTCTCCGGTAAAAATGCAACTTCCTGGTTAAGATAATCTATATTGGAATGTTGAAACAACTGGATGTAAGGCAGGTGCTCCTTCGAGACGAATGTGCGAATATAACTGTTCTTAGCTCAACGTATGACTGATGACAAGCTGTGAACTTTCTGTCATTCAACTTGATTGGCCAAAAAATATTTTTATAGCTTATTGCCAACGAGTAAAGCACTCAAGAAACCATTAAAGCCGTTTCTTAATAAACAAAAGTTATTGTTCATTGTTTAATTGTGAAAAAATTTGAAATGAAATGTTTGTTCATGTTTCATGCAAAATATATTTACAAAAAAGAACGGTTGAATGCTAAATTTTGGTGCTTCTCTTTCGACTACAGCATTGTCTTTGTTTGGCTTTGCTTATGTAAAAGAAGCTTTTTAATGCTTTTTGCACTAATGCGCAAATGTATTTAAGGCAAAGAAAGTCTCTCCGTCCCGCTGGAACGTGATATTTTCATTGTTGCTAGCAAGTTAGATCGGAAATATCATCTTCTCTTTTCCTGGTTACCTACAGCAGAAGTATCCAGGCGGCTGGAGTTGGTTTTTGTATGATTTTGTATGTCTGATGCCATAAAATAGGCACGTAAGCTTTCTTTTCTGGCTAGAAGGTTTTTTCAATTGAGAGAGGAGATAGGCGTTTCATATCATTTTCCAGGGAGAAAGACTAAAACTTTTAGACTTTTAGTCTTTCTCCCTGATTATTTTCTATATGAACAGATAAAGTTTAGAGTCATGAAATAAACCAAGGTGTGTTTTAAATCAGAGATTTTTAAAATTCAGACTATATTTTAAATAAGTAATATTTTCTACACGAGGTACTCGAATGTAGAATTAATAGGATATTTGCATTAGTTTATTTATCTAATAAAAATAAAAAGGTTTTTAAAATGAAGAATGTACACAAATAAAATTGACTTGAGATGATTATTTAACTGCAACTACTATGTGATCAAATACTCGGTTGAGTAAGAAAAAACATTTTGATTTTCTTTACAACTAGACTTACCGTACCAGTTTCTTACAGTACATTATTTAAATATAGAATCTATTGGGTACTTATCTAATGTAAAAACATAGAAGGATCCTCTAATGACTATATCATTTCGGTGCAAGGATTTACTTCACTAATAAGATTGGAAATGTATCTAAAATCTAAATATCCTTTATACGAGAATATATTTTTGTTTTACATGGAATTAAAATATTCTGAGAAAATCTTTAATGTTGCGTATTTAAAAGTTTAATTAAACCTAATTTCTTACAAACTATAACTATTATCTATACTTCTGCCGACTAAATAAGACTGACAAAATAATAATTTATAAGAAAAACGGCTTAAAAAATTAACTGCGTTTGTATTACATTTTCATAAAAGTAATTACATCTTATGAACATTATTAAGAGTCATTTTTATTACTATGATTGTTTTAGAATTGGTAATATTCATAATATGAAAAATAATTTGATATGCTAACTTAAAAGTTTTAAAATTAAACAGCTAACTGAAAATATAATTTTTGCTTAATACGTGTACATTTTTTGTAATAAACTAACGATAAGTATGATAATTTATATAAATTCCCAAGAAAATAACTGCATAATATGTTTACATTTTTGTGGAAATAAGTTTTCTTTTTGGGTTTAACTTTATTGTCAGCCTCATAAACAGAAACACATTTGTTGCTGCACACTCGCATTTGATGTAATAATCACATAATTATTATCTAATCATATATTTATTTAGATATATTTAGTTTTATGAACTTATTTATATAATCGAGTATTTTTTAGTAAGTAATTCGGACTTAGAAACTCAGGTTCAGAATTTTCAGGTAGGTTTTTGTTTCACACTATAAAATATATCGTAATATTTTATTTATCTCATTATGCCCAAAACTCTTGGATTTGCAAAAAATGCAAATTTTGCTCTGGGTTTTGGTTATCACTTAAAGTGTTAATGGCTCTAATTAAACTTTTCGAGTATTTACATTAAAATGGAACAGAAATTGTATTTATTTTCCCTATTTTTAACTTTGCTTATTATCTATAGTTTAAAATAATAATCAAAATCAACAATGAATAACTAACTGCTAAGCAAAACTCTAGACAAGGTTGTGTAATTATTCTATAAATTAGACGACTTTGTGTTTTTATCAGGGTTGGAGTTTACACTGTTAATAGAAACGGTGGTGCTGTTATTCATCGAGGTATTGGTGACGGATGCTGGATTTGTCACGTTATTTTCTTGAAATCCAGAGTTTTTGTTCACGCTGTTGTTCCGGTGATTGTAGTGCGGGCGATGCTGATGAGATTCAATTGTTGATATCCGAATGATTTCTGCCCTGTTGTTTGATGAAACCCTTGTAGAACGATTTGTTGGTCCAACTCGAGACTGAAAGTTAAAAAAATAATAAAACGAGATAAAAACATTGTAAAATGAATACAAGTTTTTAAAATAAACACTAAAATATAAAAGTTTACGCCAAATGTGCCAAAATCCGAAGCTTCTGAACAGTACCCATCATCAGGATCACGGGGACGAACGCGGAAGCAGCGTAGCCTGGATTTAAATTCAGTTTGGAATTTGTCCTGTTAAAAAGATAAAAACAAATGTAAATTTGTTGCAGTTATTCCCAGTCTTGCGGTAGATGTCGGTTAAGAGACAGTTTCCAAAGTTGTGTTATCCCACATGCAAAACACGCACTTTATTTGCATAGACTGAATGCCCCAGAGGCTGAAGTCATACTGACAATGACATAAAAGGAAGTACTTTTAACTACTAAAATTCTGCATGTGTCAAGCCGTATGTAAAAATTCTGACTAACAAGTAGCGAACATCAATAACATTGTAAAATATAATTCAAAGAATTAACTAAGGGTACGTACAAACCCTTTGGAAATACTCGGAATTATTTCCACCTGAGCTGAAAATAATTTGCATACAAAGAGATGAAGCCAAAAAAGTGAAAGCAACTTCAAAAAGGTGTATAAATCCTTAAAAATCAGAAAATGAAGTTCAATATGATATATTAAGGTAACCTTTTTTTCAAGAACCTTATTTGATCAGTGAAATCTACAGAAAGATAAAGGGATGTTACGTTAAAGCTGATGAGTACGGACTACGGACAAAACGTACCCCAACATATTTATGCAAAATCTGTCTACCTTGCTGCTTTCTCCGTTAAACAGAAAGGAAAAAAGCTTTCGTGTGCGTTCTTAGAAACTCTCGAAAAGTTTAAAAGTAAACATTCCAAGGTTTTTATGAAATCGCCGCCATTAAATACTCATCTAATACTGGGAAATTCATATTAAAATCTGCGACGCTGATTTCCCCGACTTGAGCTGTTGTTGTAAAAGGAAGGTGGAGTCGGAGCCCTTTCGTCAACTTTCATGGGCCAAAACCAAGGCACCCTCCTTCATTCATCATTTTATCCCACGTCAATACATCCTCGTCATCAGCAGCTAAGCTGAAGAGGTGGAAAGTGGCCAAAGAGGATAAACTCATTCAAACTATCAACAACTCCTTCGCTTCATCATTCTGCCCTTCAACAAGTTGTAAATTGAAAAAATGAATACAGAATTTAAAGAAAATTTCCAGTAAAGTTCTTGGAGAGAAGTGAATGAATGACAGGTGAGAGGTGAATGTAAGTTTTGGAATTATCCTCAATCATCATTAAACTGATTATCCAAACAATTTCACACCGTTTTCCCTTTATGAAATCTGACAAAATCATTCCTTTCCAAAACAAATTCAATCGTATTTTATACACGGAATCCTTTTAAATTCGCAAAAGTTCCTCTGGACTATTATGAAGAATATCAAAACATGAAAAAGGATTAAATCCATTTCAAACTAATTTATATCATTATCACCACTCTTGATTAAATTAGCTCCGTTTGAATAGAATCTGCAGTTGATACGATTTTGTGATGATTCAACAAAGCAAACAGGGAATATCTCTGATCTGCAATCCGAGAATAATCAGATTTCAACCTATGCCCTAAAGCTTTCTCTTTCCATCCGAAATACAAGTTTCATGGGTACAAGTTCTTGCTAAAAACCCAACTTTTTGCATGTTTGACAACGAGATGAAAGAAAAAAC
The DNA here is from genome assembly GCA_036507315.1 of Lepidocyrtus fimetarius. NCBI lineage: Eukaryota > Metazoa > Arthropoda > Collembola > Entomobryomorpha > Entomobryidae > Lepidocyrtus > Lepidocyrtus fimetarius. Next base: position 61,640 of record JAANSO010000037.1, on the reverse strand, counting down.
GAGATATTCCACGTTTCTCGTTTAAAAATCTTTTTTAATAACCTATCCAACAGTTTTCTCCGCAACTATTTCAGAAAGAGAGAATAATATTTTGAATAAATGTGTCAAAAGCAGTAATCAAATAATGAACAATTCATTATTTTATAATTTACTCTCTTTCCATCCTCCACACGTTTCGTTCACTATCACATTTCATGAGATTTCATATCTCAATGAAAACACTACAATCCTGCTACATTATTATAGAAACCGGATTAACAGTTATCTAGCCAACAACAAAATTACAAGACTTTCCTTTTTCTCTACTTTGCTCTCGAATACACAATTTGTTTAAACAATCAGGAATTCAAACCATGGCCCTAATATAAATTACATGTGTTCGCAGAATATTTTCATTTGCATCTCTTCCTCATTACCTCCACTCCCCTTCCCCATTCTTCTATTTCCCAGACAACAACCAGCTCCAGATTATGCAAGTGCAGCCATACCAGTGTCACCGTTGACACCGAGGGAAATGCACGTAAAGCAACTATTTCCATTCTCTTGAAAAAAAATGTTTTTGTTTGAAGTGAAAAATTCAACACCTTTTCTATGGAAGCCCGATAGGGATTTTTTGCAAGAATGACAAAAAAGTTTCATCCATCAACTTCATAACCGCCATCACCCTTTTTTATTCAGACAGTTTTTTGGGAAAATGAAAGACAAACGCGGCTGTTGGCAATCAATGAGTAAGTCTGATGAATACGAGTTCCCACAAGACAAAGGCTTTAAAGCTTCTTTCTTCCGGATTGAAATGAAAGAGAGCTCCATTCATTAAACACTGTTTTCCTCAAACTAATCAACGCTTCTACAGCAATTTCATTCATATTTGCTTACCACCGTGAGCATCACCATGTTTTGGAAGAAAAGGAAAAGAGAGCGGAATCATAATTACGGGATGCGGAAGGAAGGGAAAGCAAGGAAATGTAAGAAATGAAGTGAACATCAACTGAAAAGGCTCAATATTAACTACATTTTATAAGGTTTCTGCTTTTGTTTGAGTTGGGCTAGAGGGATGGATAACTGACTCGTTTTGAGATTAAAATAGAAAATGAAATGGACAAGAAAGAGGAGAAAATAAAGAAAGAAAGTATCTTCCAAGACATGGACCATCATCTTATTATGATTTTGCAGAAAATGAAACTATGGTTTCTAGCAAAATCTCTTGTCAAGCAAAGAAGTTCGCCGTCTGCAGGATTTCCCAAGCTGTACAAGAATTTCCAAAAGGTTTTGGTAAATAATTTGTCTTTTAGTAATAGCGCTCTCGTGTTACCCCATTACAATAAATTCTCAAGACTTTAAAAAATGGTATCTTGTTCCGTATTTACCATCTTAATCGCAAGTAATTTGACAGGTTTTTCCTTGTTTTATAAAACATTCAAACAGTAAACGTGCAAGTTTTACAGATTAAACGGATAGATAGAACGTTACATACGATTTTCATTTATCACTTTCATTTTTCAATGGTGTCATTGTCACTCAATTGTAGCAGGAGTGCAGTTGTGATAAATATGATGAAATGGAGGTGACAGAGTTATCAACAATACAGAAGCAAACGAAAGCAAGTTCCATTGTGAATGGATTTTATGGATCACAAAGTGATCCCTTTGATCAGGGAAAATGGGACTAGAAAGGGATAGTGAGGGAGTATTAATAATCTCCGGTGCCATTCTCTCGTTTTGCACTGTCACTCCCATATTTGGTAAATTGGTAAAGGAACACGTCAGCAAAATAAGGGGAATTCTACAGTGCTCTTTGATCTTTTAATGTTGTGGGGTTAGCCAGCGTACCAAATATAGGTGAGATTAAAAGCGTGAAAATTTAATTTATTATCTGTGATTTGATATTCGATAATAATGCTTCATTTAACTTCCCGATTTGATGCGTTGTCATTCATTAAGTTTTTGCAACTTTTTCTGTCAAAATTGTTCTGTTATGCAATATTTTAAAGCAAATGTTCCATGTTTTTATATATTTTTATACTGGAATTTACAATAAAGTTTGATTTTTCTATTATGAAATGGAAAATAAAAATATGCAAAATACTATCTGAGTTTTTCTAATAATGTGCACCCCCGGTGTGACTTAACAGTTTCCGCTTGACTGTTTCACCGACTGCTTTATTTGGAAAGACGTTGTTGTCAGTAACTTATTAGTATTTAGTATTTATTCAAACTGTCAAACCTGTTTTTATACAAAACCATTTCTGCACGACAGTAATACGTGAATATTATAAATGTTTAGTAGAAGAGAAAAAGTATATTACTGAAAATTTTACTTGTTAAATAAACTCAGATAATTTAAAAGGTTTCTTTTTTCTCTTAAAAAGATATCAAAACTTGTTTACTTCCCGGTTTCTTAGTAAATGGCGCTAAGGACATTTTTTATAAGATTTTAGTGATTTTCTAAAATGAAAAAGCCTTCCCATTTCTGGCTATTTCCAGTATGTATTTTACAATCCACTTTTCGTTGTGTAGTGACTCCCCATTGTAATTCGTCTCACTGTTGTTTGCCTATTCCAATGGATTTCCACTCGATAAAATGGACAAATATAATTTTCTCATTTTCTGTCCAATACTTCCTATTATGCAATCTTGTATAATAATAAATACGTTATTAATCTTTTTCTTTCACGCATATAAGCATAGCAACAGAGCTTTTTCAGAGACTGTCGTGTTCCTCTTTGGGAATATATCATTCACACTTGAAAGGAGATGAGCCCTACAAAGAGTCTTTTTCAGAGAAAGGTCCACAAGTTGCCTTGAATGAGAACTGTTGAATTTGATAAGTTCAACTTTTCCAAAATAATTTCGCAATTCATTACTATGAACTCTTATTACATTATTATTTTTAAATGCAATAGCTGGCTCCAACTGGTTTCGACCATTTCATTAGAAATTACTTTCAATCTGATGTGCTTATATTGGCAGCTTCACTGTAATGAGAATAGTTTCGTGAATTTAAAACGAATTAAAGCATCTGTGGAAATCATTATTGTAAATTTGATGAAAACCCCTCACACAACAACGAAATGAGTCGACTAATGTAAATAAATTGTTTGCTTTTCCCTTGAACTTACACTGTAAATGGCGTAGATGAAAGGGTTGTAGCAGGAATTGCTCATTGCCAGCCAGTGAAAGCAGAACCAAATGATGTTGATGTATTGGTATCTGAAAACAAATTCAAAATTACATTGAATTAAGTACAAATTTTGGTTAAGAAAAGAAAATTAAAAGGAAAACATTTTGCTAGTTAATAATGTTTGGAATGTTTCAAGCATTCTGATAAATCACATGTTTAGAAGGATTGGGAAATACTGGAATACTTTGAAAATTGTTAAAAATAGCAAATGATTTCGTTGAGAATAACAATCTCCATAAGAAAGGAAATGTTTACGTAAAATGCTTTTTTCATATTGCCCATCTAGTTGATCATCGAAGTGAGAGTTTACCTGTTCAATGGTCCGTTCTTGGAAAGAATGATCACTACCAGCCTAGTAAAATGTATGAAATGGGAAATACTTGAAAATTTTTCAATGATATTAAAAGCCGAGACCCAAAGAACAAATCAAACTGAAACTTATTTATTTAATTCTACAAATAAAGGAATCCCAAAGTGTTTACTTTGGGATGACCTTATGTAATTGTAATTAAACCTGTGAGCTAGAATAGCTTCAAAATAATAACTATGTTTATTTACTGGGAGGGTAAATACAAATCACAGTTTGTCTAAAAATCCTATGAAATTATTGTCATTGTGTTGCGAACCTTCAACCACAGTGGGACATGACATAAGAAAATATTTTTTTTGCTGCTAATGCAGTGTAAAAGCAGGTTTTCAGGTTAATGTAACTCGTTTTACTCAAAATGGGTTTGCTACACAAATCCCAAACATTATTTATGCAAAATGACACTACACAAAAAAATACTTTCCAAAACAGGAAAAATGTTATTTATATATTTTTTTACAAAATAAGCAAGCAAAATTTGCAATTTATGAAAAATCATAAATGGAATATGCAGAAAACTTTTACATACAGAATACCCATTTACTAAATGTTACAAAAGCAATTTTTAGATCCGCCCATTTACCCAAAACATTTCTAGGATTTCGAGGTCAATGTTCAGTGATACGTAAGATTATGAAAGGGCTTCACCCTCGCATTGAAGATGTTGTGATGGAACGAAATATACAAATAATTTTTTTCTCTTCAGCGCATCTAGTTAAAAACTGTCTTAATAACTGTTTCCATCCATCAAACAAATCACAACAGTCAAGAGCTGCTGCACTTAGAAAAATACAAGAAAATTACACTTCGTCCTTCTTTAAAAAGAAGGACTGAAAAGTAGTTTTTGATGTAGTAGCTCCCTCCATTCCACTTTTCCTAGTTTCCACTTACTGTCTTCCCTCTTCACAGACACTTATTTGGTGTCGTTAAAAAAGCAAGATTGGCTTCACTTTCACAAAAAAGAAGCAAATGGAAAAGGGGGACTTAAAAAGCAGGATGGTTGCGTAGTGGAACAAAAACATAAATATAAAAGGATGATGAGAAAAATAAACTGGTCTTATTTGATAAAAGTGAAGTATTTCGTACCGTAAGAGAAGTCACAACATAAATATTGTGACAACTACGAGTAAATAACTTTACACAGCCGAATGAAAAAACGAAGAGGACGAGGTCCGGTCACATTGCAGACTCAAGTGCGTGAGTCCACTATCAAGTGAGACAACCTGTAAACTTTGTGGAGATGAACTGAAATTGAAGTCATGTTAGAAAATAATGAGAAAAACTCTGCTATATGGAACAAAGACCTCCTTAAAAACTCTTTTATTTATATTTTAAAGCTTGATCATCACCAATAACTGGATTTTTAGACTTTCTTGATCATCTCAACTATGAACTAACGTAAGTATATGGAATCTACGAAATAGACAGAGTAAATCAAAAAGAAATGTTTTCCTCCCTTTCTCTTTGTAAACTAAATGAACTGAAGAAGCTTTGGAAGTTGCCAAAGACGGCAAATCCATTAATTTCTTCTTTTCATACTGTTTAGTTTAGAGTACACTGACTCAGTTGGGCTTAAACTTTGTTCAATTCTGTGCACTTTTTCAAAGATTTGGCAAATAGATGTTTTTACAATAGCGAAGGGAAATGCATAATTTGTTAAGGATTTTGAATTGAAAAGATTTATTAAAAATATTGAATCATTCTTACTGGTTGATGGTTGTGATGGTCTGGAAAAAGTTGTACATCTGCAGAGGAAGCCAACAAAGTGCGAAAAGGAGAACCACAACAGCCAGCATCTTGACAACCTGCAAAAACAAAAAAGATTTTACATTTTCCTGCGTTTTTGAGTGATGTCAAATGACAAATAATGATGATTTTGACAGTAATCAAAATAGCAGAGTCAAGGAAAACCTGTCGTAATTGCCGTATTTTTAGAGTTGCTTTACTATCATGAAAGTGTTTGGAAAAGAGGTTAATTAAATGAGGGAAGTGAAGAATATTTAGGCACAGGCATTAACGTAATTTGAGAGGGAATAGCATAAAATGAAGTTTCCTAGAATGGAAATGAATTATGTGCAAATGAGAGGAAGAGGAAAGAAGGAAACCGAAAGAAAGGGAAGGAATTATCAAACATTTAAGAGAATGCCCGAAAGCATTTCAGTTTTAGCAAAGGAAACGAGTGAAAATTTAGATTGTAATAAATGCACTCAACGAATTGAAGGAGGGAGCAGGGAAGCAGGAAAGAGTTCTATTTTATGAAGGAGAATAGATTTTCTCGGAATTGCCAACAAGTCTCAATTTTAACGTCCTCCTCCACAAGTGCGAAAGTGTTTGAAAATAAATAATAAAACTCTCACAAATGAACCTTCTTTGTCATTTCGACTTTCTCGAAATTAGTGGCGATGACTAAAAAGAGTGTGGAGTCACTTGGACTTGTCCAGAAAAGGAAGTGCTTTACTCCATCTTAAACAAATCCCATTTCCTCAGAGGATGACGATGAGACTCAAAGACACAGCCGACGTCAATAGTTCCAGTTTTTATTACGATTGAAAGCAAAAGTACGTTGACTGATATTTCTCTGGAACCATTTAGCGAAAGTGATAAATAAAAGCTTTTTAGATGATACACGTGCAAGTAGGCAGTGTTGCTGCGGGTGTAATGGGTTCAGAATGTAAAGTTGTGACCACTTCTCACATAAATTTTTTAGTTGTTTAATGACTATCCAGTAGCTTCTACATTCCTTCACAATTAAACTATTGAGAGAAACAAGAAGCTGATGTGATTTCAACCAATAAAGAAAATACAGAAATATAAGGAATAGAAGGAAATCTAATTGCCACGCTTTATGTTCTTTATTTAGAGCCAAGCCTGTGTAAACTTATTTCTGTTGAAAACTTACGGCCACCAAGGAAAGGGGTAAACAACAAAAATGAAAATTAGGAATTTAACAGTCACTATTTACGTTTTACCATTTAAATCTACATTTTGCCAGTTATCAGAAGAGTTGTTGCGCAAAGCAGTCCAAATTTGTACCTAATGAGCTATTTTATTATGATTTTTTGTCATCTTAAAATTGTTTAATGTAAAATAAAAATACAACCGTTGTTGTTTTTATAATTATTATTATTTGAATAGACATTTCAAGAGGTATTCTGCCAACTGCCTAATATGATGCATTTGGAAGTATGAAGAAATCTTAATTTAGAGGTTCTGACCCGAAAAGATAAGTGAAAATCAATAGGAATTAAATACTGTTAGGCTGGAAAGCAGAAGAATGTGTCATCAAACGAGCTTTCAGATTTTCTTGAGAGCCTTATTTTTATATGAATGTGATTTGCATGTCATTATTTCTAATCCAGAGGGAATACTGGTGAAAGCATTGAATCCGTAAATTGAAACAAATGGGAATTTTGTGTAGTTTTAAGTATGAATTAAACCCCTTCAGGAAAAAAAAATCTTTAATAAAATGAAACTTGTTTTATAAAAAGAATTTTATCTGAAAGGAACTGCTTCGCATAAATGATAGTTTTCCCTTCTGACGGGACTTGCAATGTAAAAAAATGAAAAATGCTAAACAGACAAACACAACGCAACTCACGGTTTTCTACTTTCCTTTCCCCCGTCTTGTATTTTATTTCAATTTACTTTTCAATTTAAGCATTTGACCTATCAGGATCTAAAAAATTGCAATCGATCAACATTTTTGTTAACATTATTTACCCACTTGTTACATTATTCCCTTCCCATGCAGCCTTTTTTGCTGAGTCTCCAACCGGAATTACAAATGAGATTTCGACTAAAAAGTGTACATTTCTTTCCGTAAAAGTCTTACGTATAATTCCAAAGTTATTTACTATTTCTAGAGCATCATGAATCAATGATACTTTGATATTTGCTCTAAAAACGCTTTTCCATTCAATCCATTTTTGCTATTTTTCTGCATTTCACTCAAGCTCAGCAATATTTTATCGAAAGGCAAAAGAAACTTGGAATAGAGGTCTGCAGCTCCATCATAGCAATGTTGACGATGATTATTCTTTATAAAAAATAAGTTAAAATGAAAAGAAATTCACTATTTCTGGTTCAGTCTGCTGTTGTCTACCTGTTACGAAAATCCACTTACATTATTCCCTGGGAAGAATTAAATTTCCTTGCAATGCACACTCTCACAACTCATCATTCTCAGTTTCCATGAACAAACCGACTCCATTTCATTCTCAATAATTCTTTTTTCACCCCAGAGTTTACCTTCATGCCCATCGTATAAAATAATGAATTAGTTGGAAATACAATTTAGCAACGTTTTGCAACCTGTTTAGTTGAAATCTATCTTTGGATATCTCAAATAAAATGTATTTGTACAGTACTGCTTATCAATGGAAGGATAATAAACCTTTTTCCTATGTTTTGAAGTTTTATGAAGATATGTAGTTGGATTCAAAATGGTATAAATGAAATGATTTTGGCTGTGGTATACTTCTTCCTGCCAGTTTTCTGAGTTAATGATGATTATACCACTTTCTTATTAATTCTGACGAAACATTTTACATTTTTAGAATAATTCTACGAAGAAATGTAAAAAAATGATGATTATATGAGAATAGCCAAGTGATATTTATTCTTTAAAAATGAAAAGAATATGGTCTATTCTTTTGGCTCCTACTTCGAGAGAAATATTAAGCACGAAATGCTTTTGGCAAATGAAAGAGAGATAAAAAAGGGGAAATGGACGTGAAAGTAAATCAGTTTCAAGAAATTCATTTATAACAAAAGGTTTTGGCAATTTGACCCAAGGCAGCGACTATTAATTACCAGTGGAAAAATAGGAAAAAACTGTTATATACAAGTACAATTGTACAATCCGTTAACAGTTAAAGAAGCTTATCATGGAAAATTTGCAAATCTTTTGATGAGTTTTTAAAAATTCCAAATAAATTTCATAAAACAATTTTTCTAAAACATACTTTCACGAGTTTTAGTAGGAAAAATACTATAATAAATACGCTTAAAAGAGGAAATGAGAAAGTATGGCACTTGTTTATGCAAAATAAGTTCGACCACACCCGATTTCAGACAAGACTTCAATTACGTAATGGCAAATGTCAAATTACTTATGTTAATTAATAGATATTAATTACCCCAAAACTACATCCTAGATAGCGTGTAAATGAACAAACACTGACATTTACAAAATTCAGCTTATTGATTTTAGCATTGGTGGAAATCCTTAAGCGAAATGTCAAATAAAGTTTATTTCAGTTCAAATTCTGTATTTTTCAAAGCCTTACCTTCTTTTTATTCCGAAGAGTATTTTCATCCCTGGATTCTTCCTTGTTTCCCGGTGCGTTAGTTCCCCAAAGTTTTGCTGCCATTCGTACATACGCCCCTGAAATGATTCCAAGTGGGAGGATGTACTGGATGAAGACTAGAGCGAACATGTAATACTGGCGGAAATTTGTTGAGAGGATAACCGGAGCACAGAACGGTTTTGTCACTCCACGATCCGGCGATTCAATCACTCTGCAAGAGAAAATAAAGTGAAAACACTGATTTTTCTTTTGCTAAACCCATTCAATTGATTTCTGCTCAACCCATTTTTCTTTATTACTTGTTTTTCTTCAAATCAAAGAAAGTTTGGATTTGGAGAAAGTAGAAAGCTCTTTATAAATCTGTTTCGCATCATTATTATTCACTAGTCTACGAAGGCTGACATTGACACTGACGATTGCGCTAATGGGGGAAACCAAGATTTGCAAAGTAAACTGCAGAACAGTAATGATAAGAAAAAGTGCATTTGGAATCGAAATATTAAAACAAAACTATTTGTTGTGCTCTTTTCCGTTATTTGTACTTTTATGATAACCTTTGAGTGTGTAGGTTTGTACGTAACTACGACAAAGAAAAATGCTTTCAGGGATTTCGAACGATGAAGAGGATAATGATGATTACATAACATAAACCATAATTGCATGCGAGTGTGCACATTTGTCAGACATCCTTCAGAAAAAAGCAGCCTTAAACTTCTGTTGTGCTCTCAATTGTTCCAGTAAATATCGACTTAAGTTTGGTAACGATCCAGTTAAGAACTCTCAAGAGACTGCCTAAAAACTTTGTTGTTGTGCATCTTGATTTAATATTACCTAACGAAGGGTTTTCCCAGGGTTTTTTAAGGGACTTGGAAAGGGATGAACGAAAGTTGAGGGATAGTCAATGCACTTAAAATACTTTTGTGATGACAGCAATTTAGTGAAAATGGCATTATCTTTTTCAAATTTAATTAACTATGAGAAGTAATTTATAAAACTGAATTTAGTGTGATGACAGAAATAGGAGAAGAGGGGAAAGGATCAGTTTTAAACAAAAGGAATGAATTGATGAAAATAAGAGGAAACCATCAGAGAAAATCTTTAGAGAAATATTATAATGCCAAGAGTTGAAAGCGGTGACAGGCTACCTACTTTCCGAAGATAATTTATAATGAGAACAAATGGCAATGAGAGGAAGAAAAGGATACATTTTCTAAACAATTCCAAATGGTCTTTTCAATTGCGTCGTTCTCCCTTTTTCTGGACGGATTCCAACAAAAATCGCTGCTCCATGATCTCCCGCTGCTACATTTCTCATCAAAAATAATGATGATAATGATATGAGACAATAGTCAATAGAAAAAAAGTTTTTCTTTAGAAAGAAATTTTTCTCACTTTTACTCACGCTAATTGAGCAAAACTTGGGTAAACTTCTTTGCTAAACTTCTTTGCATTGTTGAAAACCCTAACAAATTCCATTCAATATTATTTTTATTGCATTATTTTATTAGTTAATCAAGATCAAAAATAGGAAATTGCTTATTTCATTGCTGCTGTCATTGACAGAAAAATAATAATAAATTCGCACTTCCTGTTTCTTCCGCCATTCCCTGCTTTCTTGCTTTTACTAACAGACTCTCGTATATATTACAAAATTTCTTTCCATTAATAAATAATTACTTAATTAATAATTTGTAGAAATTTACGTGAAGGAAGTTGTTTGACGTAAAAAGAAGACAGACAGTATGGAAGGGCGACAAAGTAGAATGAAAGTGTTTCACATTTCCATGAAAACTATTTTTATCGAACTTTCATTAGTCTAAGGTTAAAAACATTTTCATCAGACGATGTTCTTTTGTATAAGAAAGTTAATCTGAGGATGTATTTTATGCCATTTTGGTCATTTATTCTACCTACACACATCCATTAAAACCTGTATTAGATGCGTAATTCTGAACAGAATGTTCATCACAAGAGTTCATTTACATTACAATTGCTGTTGTTATTGCATCAGGGATAGTTTTATACGTTATTAAATTAAACATAGATTTAACTCTGGCCATTTCATGGTATTACGGATGTTCCTGTTTTGGCCAGGAAATGAAAACTGAAAGAAGCGTTACCCTTCCTGTCCTTTTATATTTTGCTGAAAAAGCAAAAGAGTTGCTATTTAGTTAAATGGGAAAGCTTTGCCATATCCTTGGGTCATGCTTAGCTGAACAAAGTGATGAAATCTGTGACGGAAAAAAGTTTGGATTGGAAAAGTGAATCTTCCATCGTCATCGGTTTATTGCTTTCACTCAAAACTTTTTTATTTAAAAGTTCCTATTCATCTCTCTCTCCACTGTTGCTTCCTTTATGCGTTGGAAAATTCTGATTCGTAGCAAAGTGACAGGTTTCACCGCACTTGGGAGTGACGGGCGCAATAATGTTAATGATGGCTTGTGTGACAGTGATTTCGTCAAAATCAAACTCAGATTTTAAAGTCATTCCTAATAACTTCGTGGTTGGTTTGATTTGCAAACATTTTGTATTTGGTTTGAATACGGGAAGGTAAGCTCTACAAGTATTGCTTTAATCCCTTCAGGAAAATATTTTATACAAGTCCGGATTTGATAACAGGTGGAGAACAGAATCGAGTCTGACTGAAGTTTGAAAATTTGAAAGTGGTGTCGTCTGGATTTACAAAAGTTGGTAAATGAAATACAAAATAGATTATGCTTGAATATAATGTTATTTATGCAAATTTTTAAATTGAAAAAGGGTTAAAAAGTTTGATATTGAATGGCGAGACGTAATTTACTTTTACGCTTAACTAACATTTCTAAGAACATAGTTCTAATGTCTCAAACATTTTAGTTGCTTGAAAATACAATTTTCTGTGGTTGGGATTGTCTGCCCATCGTATCAACATGAACCATTGCAGGCACCTACTACACAACAATCCTCAAGCTTATTGGTTGTACATGTTATTATTTTCCATTTTCTTACGATTAGCACAAGTTATTTCATCAGACTCGCTAAATAGAGGTTGGAATTGCTATATATTAGTTACCCGTAAGAATATTTCTGCTTTTTATCCATTTTTAGCATTTTAGCCCATCATCATTTGCCAGCATTAGCCATATCATTTGGATTTCGACGATCTTTTCATAGCAAGTTCTGTGAAAATCTAAATTTAATAATCAATCATGTTCTGCAACGTGTCGTGCTAGTAATGTGTTCAAAATACCTTGCAAAATTGCTATTATCATCATTATCGAGTTGGAAATTGCAGGTAGGATGCAATGCTATTCTCCTCCGTTCATTTCGTCTCTTTTCATCAATGGGAAAGTTCATAGGAAAGCGTTTAAGTTCTTCAAATTTTTGTGAGGATCCCTATCTTGAAATAGAGACGTAGATGCAGCCAAGTGAAAGCTTATTAGGAAACTTTAAATTACTGCAAGGCCTAAAAACGTTGCTATTATTAAATTCGCTACATTTCTTCAAATTTTTACAATGCTTTATGATTGGACTATCGTATTAATCATTATTATTACAGAGCTTATTAGTTCCACGTAGTTATTTGTCATGTCGAAGTACTTTTGTGCATGGGAATGAAAGAAGAGATACCTATAGGATTCTGAGCCATGAAGGGGCGTGAATTATTAAAATAATATTTCTATCAAAATTAAGGTTTCAGTAATAATCTATCATGCCTACTTCAATTGCTTAAATTTGCATCACAATAATCTTATTTAAACTTAAAAAACTGGTGAAATCTCATTCTGCCCCAAATACAAATTGCAGTGGATAAATATTTATTTTACGTATTATGATCTTTTTAAAAAGTATCAAGAAGTAGAGCATAGTGTGCAGTGAAGCTGAAACATTCTTTGTTTATCTATCATCGTAAAAAGTATCAGAAATCAGTGAAAGCAAAAGAAATGATTTACGGTTTACAATGTACTGATTCAGAATGGATACAGCCAAGTGCGTTTTGTATTTGGGTTCAGTTTGTAAGTTGAAGTAGCTTTGAGGGATTGTTAAAAATTAATGAAAGTCAAGGACTACTATTTCAAAGCAAGTTGGTGTAATAGAACTTGTTAGCTTTATGATTTATCTAAAGCACAGAAATCTACGGAAGGAAATAGAAAGTTGAAAGGAAAAGTTTTTGCAAGGAGGTGATGTAGATTTCATCTTTCTTCCTTATCTTAGGCGTCAGTAGAACTATTAATAAGTTTTACCCTTCTTTAACTGTATTACAAAAATAAACACTTAATTGCTGCTGAAGTTATTTTTATACTTGTGGGGGTTTTCACTTCTTAAAACTCCCACGTAATTTAGTTTGCTTTTTAAACTCGGTGAGTATAAACTGATATAGGAATTATGGCATTGCATTCCATCACTTCTTTAATTGATATATTCGCCCTAGGGTTAATTAAAGCTTCTAATTTTTTCATCTAATTAAGCATCTAATTATATTTTTCATCTCCAAATTTACATTTAATCCCATTACTTTCACTTATATAACAGTGCAATACAAGTGTGAAATGGTTTATGTGAGTAGCTAACAATAAATAAATAATTGCGAATATCCACAGGACTTTGCTGCAAATCTGTCCTTAATTGCATTTCCCTTCGCCTCACTTTTAATAAAAAGGAGTTGCGACGTTGTTTCATGCATGCTAATAAACTACATTTAAAAATTAAAATTTTGACACTTTCCTCAGCGACTGTTTGCGACAGCACTTTCAATAATGCAAAAAGTTAATGAAATTTTGAAACATTATTTATAATTAAAAACAAAACTCACTCTTGAAGCTTGGGCTTTCTATCAAATTTCAATTATTATTGCAAAATGTTTCCTATAATGAGCACAAAAGACATTAATTATGCTAACAAATTATATAATTAGTTTTTAACAATACAAACAAGACTATAAACTTTTAGACATTATAATGAACGCAATGATGCAATGAGTTAAAAGTGTTAGGCAATCCAAAGAAATCTTCTGGAATTCAGTTTTGTTTTGCAATTTAAATTTACAGAACCTTTTTATCTCTCAGATTAAGTTAATTTGCCTGACTTCGTTTGATAATAAAAGGTGGCAAGCCCGCTTACATGCTAGCCTTAAATATTTTGTCTTGTCACAAGCATTTCTGGCGTCATTCAACAAGTCCTTCAACTTTCCTTGCAATCTGGCTTTTTTGAGTTATAACGGACACAGAGAGGCAAACAGACATACAGACTAACACATCGATTTTATACGTACCTCTTCAAGCTAAGTGACAAGAAGATTGACTTTAAAATGAAGCAACTCTTTGGCAACCTTAGAAGTTATTAAAGAGATAATGAGCTTAGGCAAAGCCATGTCGTCCCATTTGCCGTTTTCCAAGGAAAAATTAAAATTAGTTTGCCAATTTCTGTTGTTTATAACGTATTCTATAAAGATGCCCTAAAGGTATTCGAAAATTGTATCAAAGCGCTGTGTTTTTAGAAATCAACGAGGATGATGGATGTTGTCTGCACACAAAAGACAAAAATTAAAGCCTTCGCTTATTTTGTTAAACTCCTCCATATTCCCTTTCAAAAGATTTAAGTAAGAAGCCAACTTGGTCTTTTATGTAGCAGATAACAAAGTGTTTGGACAAGTATAAGCTTTCCATAAAAAGGGATCATAGTATCAACTCTTTTTTATTACATAACACTTCATAAAAACACATTTTGTTTCTTACCACTATCAACATCAGCTAATGGGCTTTGGGGCAGAAGATTTCAAGAAATCTTGAAATTTATGAGTTTCCATCCAGCAGCTCGTATTTCATCTCTGAACAAAAAGCCAGGTGAGTAAAACTAAGATTTTGAGAAGGTAGTGTGGACAATCCGAAAGTCCAGTATATAGAATATCATGTTCGCAAAAATATAATGCAGTTACTTAAATTGAATTGCAGAAATGACAGATTTACTGCGAATTGTGAATCTGTTAAATAATTTTCTTGGTAAGCCTTTTGGCCAAGGGTTTAGATAAATACTATCGTATTACAAATCTACTGAAGCTACTCTCTTCCACAATGCTTTGGCGAATTTCACCATTCTTAAATGTATCATTCATGAAAAAGGATTTATTACTCTTTTTTCTGGTGATTTTAACAGCAAGTGCAAGCCTTCTGCTTTTCCTTTAACGTATTCCCTGTATATTTTAAGTTAGTTAATAGTTATTAAGTGTTAGAACTGGTTTCAATGGAAAGTGTAAGTCAGTAAGAGAAGCACGTACACATGCCTGTTTATTACATGCAGAATGACTTTCTTTTATAAATGAATTGCATAGTGCAGCATTAAACCTATTAAGAATCTGGCAAAAACATTTTGTTTATGGCTAGTTAATCACACGCAGTTGGGCAAGGTCCTGGTTGACATGATTAAAACATTGACAATTCTGTTTTGGATTGGTCGCAGGAAAGTTTCCTTGAAAACCCAGAAAACTATCCAGGGCAGGAAGCAACAACAGTTCCGGCATCTGTTTTTGTATAAAAAGTATAACTCTATTACTTAAAATAACGTCTTGAAAAACAATGTAGCCAATGCTACTGTATCAACTTGATTTCTGATAAAAAAGGATAACTTTTTTCATGGAAAATTGGAATTCTGGAAATTGCACCAGATGACATGAAAATACTTTATTCACAGTAACTTTTCCAACATATGTTGAGAGTCTTCCACGTATTTCTCTGGAAAGTTATTCTATTTCCATATTGCCTAGCCCCTCAAAAAAACTTAATTGTGCTGCAAGACTAACAAAAGTCAACAATTCGATGAACTGGAAAGGCTCAGAGATAAGTCTGATGATTTTGATGATGGATGTAACTTTAAAAATTCATAGAAATAATTTAATTAACAGACAGTATAGTTTTCTAGTTTTATTATGCTATTTGTTGGAAATTTGCTTATCAAAGGAAGGAAGATGAAGATGGGGAAAATAAACAAAAGTTTTATATCTTTAACGGTGCATTGAATTGAACAGGAACAAACAAAAAACGTTGACAATCAAAAAGATAAAGAATTGAAAGTGATACTTTGCACAAATAGTGATGACAATATCAAATTCCTGTAACGTAGTATAACAGCGGATGCAAATTTATGCAACCGAACAGGAAATTGGAATCTTTTCCATAATTTAAAAAAGATAAGGGATTCAATTTACCTGTTATTATATGAATTTAATAAATAGGTATAAAAATAGCATTTCCCAAGGGCGGGTTTCTGGTAACATCGAAATAAATTAAATCTCCCATTTATTGCTATCAAAAGCAATAACGACAGAACGCCCAAAGGAGTAGGAATCTTGGAGATTGCGTAAGTTTGAGGACATTTGTTTTAATAATAAAAAAAACATCCTAAAACACTGAATGGTTAATTGCTTTTGCAAAGAACACTTTTGCAATTAGTAAAAGTGAAGAATGCTATCAGAAATAGTTTCTACTTTCTATCCCCCCAGTTAAAAACGATATCAGCTTTTCCTTAAGTCAGTGATGTCATTAAGATACGTTTGAACTTGAAACAAGCGATTATTGAAAATACAGAGAAAATTATGACAACATTGTAAAAATGTCTTTACTATTGAATTCCACCACACACAAAAATGAAACAGAAAAGGAATTTCTGAAGTTTTACAAAAACCCACATAAAACGACCGACTCAAACATTTAAATGACATATTTTTGCACTGCCATAAAGTTTTACGCTTTTTCTTACTTTTTTCTTCTAGGAATAGTACAAACCTGTTTGAATTTACATTTTGAATTTGCAATAGAATAGTCATCAATATCCTCGTAAATTCAAATGTGTTATCTTTAAAAAATCCACTGTTTCACTACAAAAACTAGAGACTGAAAATGAAAAAGATGTAAAAGGCAATGTGTAAGAAAACTTCTCTGGCTTTCTCTTCACTCTATTAAAAGTGTAAAACCCCAGTAGTTTAACACTCACAGTGTAAAGTCATTTAAAGGGAAAGTAACAAAGAATTGGAATAAAACCATTCAATTTCTTTCGCGTTTGCTTGTCCTTTCACCGCGTCATCATCTTCAATGCCAACGCAGTGAACGGGAAACGCAAGCTGTGTCAAAAACAAAGGAGACACCAAAAATTGGAATTGAAACGGGCAAAAGCTTAACTACATTGCTTATATTTTCAATATACTTTGAAAATCTCAAAAGGTTCAAACTTTAATACAGGATAAAAACATTTGGGGTGTTCCCATCTAAATGAATTGCATTTACGAGATAAAATGCAATATTAAAGTAGAAATGGCATGAGTAGATGAGAAAACACGTAACAGATGGTAATTCTACTTGAACCCATTCACCTTCCAATTTTATGCACAAGAATTCATATTAAATACATAAAATTATACGGGTTAATTACTCAACTCAAGTCGCACGTGGAAAAAGCGAATTGCATGTTAACTCCCTCATTTACTTTTTCAACAACAATCCATTTCGAGTGTTTGTTTACCAAATTCTTGAGAATTTTAATAAACATGTTTAACTATTAAATTAAGAACTAATTGGAATAAAAACCTACAATAAATTATTGATAGATGTACTATACTTCAGAGGTTTCCCATTATAACTACATAAAAAGCCGAGATTTGAATGGCTTTCATAATAAAAACACACATTGTTTGAAAACAAGGCTGAATGGAAAGAACAAACATTCATTTAACCTGTTTTATGCGTGTGCACAATTTGGCTGTCATAAGTTATTGGAAAACTTTTTCAATAACTCATCCGTAGCCACTTAAGGCACCACTCCTGAGCAAAATGACCTTTCCCATCCAATTTTGTGGAAAATGACAAGTATAACGAGTGCACATGGGCAAATTTGATCTACTAAATTTTTAAAATGTATATTTCATTCATTTTAGTTTTTCAAAATTCATAGAAAGTCTCAAGTTCCCGTACCCAATTCCAATTACGTTCTTATCAACCTTAAAACAAATACATTTTGTGGTAAACTCCTCATCCATAATTGTTTTGAAGCCGGTAAACCCTTTCAATTCACTATAAACCAATTGCCAATGCCTTTTGCATGTTTATATCGTGTAAATAAAACGTGAGATCAGTTCGCAAAATTTTGGAACTTTCACCAAAAACATTCTCTCGTCGAGTGTAAACTAAACAATTTTTTGCGTAGAAAAGGCATAAATTCCTCCCAATAAATGTTACCCTTACGGCAATAATGGAAAAGTTTTCTGCCTCTTTGAGCTTTCATGGCTTATTATCCCCGGCATGTTTTTAAACTTAATCTTATGCAAAGTCACACAAGTTGGTGGTGAAGCAACCGTTTTTCCAATTTTATTGCTGGATAGAGTAATGATGAAAGTATTTTATTGGAAGTTATTGAGAAAAAGGGAGAAAGAGACACAGGAATTATTGTTGGAATTCATGAGGGAATAAAAACACGGAGACTTACCAGGAATTATTTAATCCACAACAAATTTACCTAAAAAGTTTTTTTTTCAATGAAGCTTTTATTTGCAACTAATAAAACATTACCCAATGTATATGTAGGTACATGTCCAGATAATTCTTTTCCAATGAAAAGAAAAACAGCTTTGATCCTGTGCAAATGAATATAAATTTAAATTTCTTCTTCAATGGTATCCATTCCATTCAACAAGCTTCCTGCTTTTTTAAGCATGACTTTTTTATGATAATGGTGACATTATAATCACCAAGTGCATCTCTTGATTAATTCTAGAATCTTTACTATTCAAAAATTATTATCCAGGCGTGGTTTTGTTAACATTTCAAAACATTTTCCAAGTATTGTTATCATTTTTGGCTTATTCCAAGTATTTTTACAAAGAACTGAAAAGCTTGTCAACTTACTTGTAGTCAAGCTCCTGTGGTAACGCAACCAAAATGCTGACAGCCCAAATTGACACAACCGCATAGAGAGCCTCCCGTTTTGAGATCCGAATTGCCTTGAAAGGATGCAAAATTGCGCGATAACGATCCAACGCAATTGCTGACAAAGTTAGCACGCTCACGTTGACACTAAGCACCTGTGAAAATCAAATGGAATAAGAAGATAAAGAGAAAATGGGAGAAAATCCTTTCACATAAAAATATCAATTTTGCAAGAAAATTGATAGAAAATATGTTTTTGCATGACATGTAAACCTTGCGGGGTAGGAAAGAATCAAGTTCCATTAGTTTGTGTGATTGATGCTTTGACATTTGCTTATTGCTTGCAGGCTTAAAAAATGACGCTTTTGTAGCAGTAACATTAGCATTAAATCTGGTAAGAGTGATTCCCGAAGGGAATTGATCCTTTTTTATCCAGCTTAAATAAATATGATTGCATTTGGGATAGAAAAGTACAAGAAAAGGTTCATATTTTTATCTCTATTTTTAAGTCTTTTACACGCAAAAAGAAAAAGGAGAAGGGCAAGTAAAAGTAAGATTTTTAAATAAATGCAAATAAACGACACTTGATAGGTCTCCTAACTTTTTTACATTTCCTCTACTGTTCCTTTCTCAAAAGATTTTTTGAATCTCCCTTGAATCCCATGAATTCTAATGTCAGTCAAAAACAAAAAAGATTCTCAAGATTTTTTAGCTTGCTAGCCTAATCGTAAAAAAAGTCAGCCTAGTAACTGCAACTCCGTACATAACTAATAATAAGCCTTGAAGGAGCTTGGAGCGTTGGTGGAAAAGTTAAAAACAATGAAGAGAAAGCCAAGGCAAACAGTTCTAGAAAGTTTTTTACTACTTCGTTTAACACTTTTCCAGTAACAATGTCCCCTTTCTATGGTCTCCTACAAGACACTTTTACAATATCAAATTTAAAAAAGGAGAATATCCTTGTGACAAAATATTACTTGCAAATCAGTAGAAATGCTTCAATTCCGCGTTTTCCTACTTTCTTTTGCATACATAGTCTCATTTTTTCAAACTTTTTTTACGTTACAGACTGTGTCATTGAAAGGAAAGTGAGAAACCTTTTCTAATTTCAATGGACAAGCTTTAAAATGGTACCAGGTTTAATAAAAATTTAGCAAGTTCGTAATTAAAATTCTGTCTACAAATTTGAAGTCTGAGATTTTAATTGTTTTTGAAGTTGAAGAGATGTTAAAAGGTTTATTTAATTTGAAAGGTGAATAGAGAGAAAAGTTGTGTAAATAATTAACAGGATTCAATAAAAGATTGTTTTAAAAGTTGTTGGATAATTACCTGAACGAATGGGCAGAATGCGCACATAAAGTCAGGTAGGTTCCATCGCTGGAGCAGAGCTGCTTGAAATCTTTAATAAATTATGAAAAGGCGTGAAATACCTGTAAAAATGCTGTTTCGTAAGTAAATGTTTGTTTTTAATTATTCCTTTTATCTGCTTACTGGAATGGGATTGCAAAAATTGCGATGATGATGTCAGAGAGTGCTGTGGAAAAGAATTTTATAAGGTATTACGATTTCAATTAAATAGGAACTTGCTGTTAACGTGACTTTCCCACGTGGAGAAAGACATGTAATGCAAACACACTTCATTGGATTACGTTATCATTTTACAACTTAAGTAAAAGCTTCTTAAAATTTTAGAAAACATGCTTGCATAATAATTTCAAATTAAGCTCATAACCATCCACACGTTCAAATTTTATGTGTTATAATCAGCAAGTCATAATCTGTAAATAAGGTATTATTAATTAGTTTTAATTAGTCATGCAAATAAGTATCTACATATTCTACATTGTTACTTACAAGTTGTTATTAATTTTAAATGGCTTTACCTAGATTTGCAATAAACATGTTCGTTTTTGTTCGCATTCTCCGGGATACCTGAAATTAAAGGAAAAATAAATACTTTAATTAGTTTTTAGCACAATTTTGAGTAAATTTTCATCAAGAATATTTTTATTAAAATGTTTTAGTTGCATGTAAATTCAAAGAATCCATTAACGAATACGAACCCTTGTACTTTATCAGTCTTTTGTCCGCATCGGTGTATTATTCACTAATGATAATGCTGTTATTGAATACTCGTTTTCTTTTTTTACATGAATACGATGATTGATCGTTAGCCTAATAACTTATTATTCCCTTGGGATACTAATAAGATAATGATGGGATTTAATAAATTGGAAATTAATGATCAAGATTAACTCTGATGACACGATATTATTGGCAGTATGAATACCACCTGAGTGAGTAGGGCTGATATAAAATTATGCAAGGATGATTGATGAAGAGGAAAAATAATGATCCCGATTTTTTAAATGATCCACTTTCCAATCTAGATCAATTCTATTACCAAGAGCTTCGCTTTATACTTTACTTTTTAATAAATTGTTTTTAAAAATAGCAAAGTTTGCATGTAAACATCAAAGATAGAGCCCACTTTGTGTAGCAGCCTAATAAGAACACTTTCGGAGGCAGAAATAAGCCCAAAACATTTCATTAAGAGATCTTCCTTTGTTCCTTTCCTTCTCATCCTTTCCTACAAAATTAAATCCAGCCTAATTACATAAGCGTATTCTCATGACGGATTAAGTACTTCCCTGTATTTAATATCTTTAAAGTCTACACCCTTCCCAGATCATCATCTTCCTCTGTGCTGGTTATTACGCTAATGATGAGTGACGGATGAAAAACGGGCCCCGTGGTTAGCATTTTATTTTCAAGGAAACTTTAAACTTATGTAAAGAAGGAAGGACTTTAGACTTTTTTACGAGTCTCCTCAAATTCTTTAAAAAGCGACAACCAAACTGGTGGTGTTCCGTGTGCATTTTTATAAAAAAAGTTTGCAACATTTTACGTAACATATTTTCTTCCGTAGCGCTACAGTGATTTCAACACATCAGCAGTTTGAAGCAGTTCTGGTCATGCATAGTGATCATAAACAGTTTTTTGACAAGGAATTTAACATTCTCTGTTTCTTTCCCTTTATAAAAAGATACCTCAACTTGAAAAATATGTTTTCCCTTGCGCAACTGCCAAAAACCCAAAAATATTTAAAGTTTTCTTTATAAATATCGCGGTTTAAAAAAAGTTTTTGAAAAGGTTGAATAAAAAAGTTAAACCTGGATTTTTTCATGGCATGGGCTGGGCTTCCTTCCTTTTTGACTTGGATTGATTTTATAGCATTTCACAGGATTTTATTAGTGGTTACGTAAGCAAATTTAACCAGAATTCAGATTTTTTTTTGCTTTTTTGCACTTTATTACAATGCATAAGAGAGTGGATGGAGATTGCGAGAAATTCATCCATTAGAAAAACGGATTGACAGGTAGGAAAAATGAGGTTAAAGAATGAAGTGACGCTTTGAAAACGGAAATGTTTTCTTTTTTACAACCACTTATAAAAAAGTTAATCCGATTATTTCTATTGCGACAGTTCAAACTCAGAAAAAAGTCTGGGATTTTTCCTGTTGTTGTTTTAAACGAATTTACTTCGCCGAAATAAAAGAAAAATTAGATTTTTTAGAATATTTGCTTTAAATTTTCAGTCGCTAAACAAAAGAAAAACTAGAAAAAGGTTTTTTTCATTCAAGGACAAGAACCAAGGACGTTTGAGGAAGTTGACCAAATTCTAACAAGTAAAAGTCATTTATGATTTCTCCAGTATAACAGCACAGTTTATCCCCTTTGAAATGATTTTTTATTTAAGATTTCAAAACCATCTTCCAAATCCATTACTGTCCTATTTCAAGAAATATTTCTTAAGAAAAGGCAAGCGTATTTGATCGTTAATCATATAAACGCATTATTATTTATCGTCGTCGCAATCATCGCAAGAAATAAATTTCCTTGAAAATGCTACAGTAATGTTAAAAGACGGAAAATTCCAG
Source organism: Lepidocyrtus fimetarius (assembly GCA_036507315.1). Taxonomy (NCBI): domain Eukaryota; kingdom Metazoa; phylum Arthropoda; class Collembola; order Entomobryomorpha; family Entomobryidae; genus Lepidocyrtus; species Lepidocyrtus fimetarius. The sequence continues at coordinate 38,957 of JAANSO010000037.1, read as the reverse complement.
TTTTCTTCCATCATCCCATTTACTTTGTTCGATTATTATGTCATTTTTCATTTTATGTTGACATCTATATTAAAGAAGGCGACAACGAAGCAAAAATCATTTTATTTTACTCTCATAAACAAACACTATAAAGTGCATTAAAGCTAGTTCTTTGTCTATTCAAAACATTCTGGTGCAGATCTTAATAATGATTATGGGGACGATGATAATGTGAGGAAAGAAACAATAAATTATAATTTTGCATCTTTTGGAATATAAAAACACTGCATTTGCTATTTTTATTCCAATTCTAGTCCCTATTTGATTTCTAAAACGGTATAAATATCTCTGCAGATTTTGGGAAACAAAGCAAAACGGTTTGATAGTTGGCATTGATGATTACTTGAATAATGGTAAATAACCCTGAGGTACGCTTATTCTATCCACAGCGCATTTCGAAATCAATTTTACCTTTCATTGTTGTTTTTATGATGCAGAGTCTATTAATATCTAGCTATTAGTATGCTGCCAGATGTTCCTCATTTGTGTCTTTACTTTTTTACTTTCTCTTCCTTTCTTTCCGCTGGACATTAAAGACAGGAACAAAGTCTGACATCCGTTTCTCCCTCCTCCTGTTTACTTTTAGCTGATGATTATGATGATAGCCACTTGGACAACAACGAGAACGATTGACCATTAGATTCATGTCAGCTTTCTCCCACGGTTACGTAATACCTTCAGACAACCATTTATTCTACTTTTTTGTTCTCTTTTTTGTAAGTTTGAGTAAATAGTTTTACTGCAAAGAGAACTTCTTCTTCCAAACTATTCACACGCTTATACATACATAAACATCGCAAGACTTTCCCCGACGTCTTTTTCCTTAATAACACCGCCACCGTGACACGTCATGGGTGAAGGCCTCTTTTATTACTTGTCTTGTTTGTCTTATCACAGTCGCCGATATAATGTACACGCTTTGAATATCTAAAGTTTCATTAAACCAAGACTGTGTTTGTAATGTTTAAAAGAAGTTTAATAATATCTACAGGAGGGATTCTTTTATGCAAACTTTGCGTAATGTACACCCGCGGCAAGACAATGAGCCCCCGCATGAAAATGTAATATCAATATTTTTACGCATATGTCACAATCTGTTTATGGAGAACTAGACGGGAGATAAGAAAAGCAATAAATTTTCAACTTTTTTCCGCTCTCCTAATTCGCAGCGTGTAGCAATCTCTGCATCATCAGTCGAGATAAAAAAACCTGCTGATAATAATTCCTTAATTTAATGTGATTCGTAAAAATGGAAGTCTTAAGTATGATTATAAAAGAACGCAGTGGACTGTTAATGCCAAAAAATGGAGAATCTGTATCAACTTCTAAATTTGGAAAGAATGAAGAAGGTATGACGATGATAAAACTTGCTCTTGCAGTAAAGCTAAAATCTTTTTTGTCAAGATTACGCGCTCTCTTCTTCCTCCAGTTTTGTCGTAGCTTTGGGGAAGCTATGAAACTTTGTGATTAGTCCTGCAACTATTTTTCTCCTCCAGTCTTTCTCTCATTATTACTCCCCATGCATTCCCTTTGCAGACAATGGTTTTTATAGCTCTTTTTAAAAATATGTTTTTCTTGAGAACAAACGATGTTCTGCATTATTACCGTAAAATGATGAAAAGGAGAAGCGATGTTAAAAAGGAAACGGTGATGATGATGAAAATGACTAAATCTATTTTTATTTACAGCTACCATATCCCTTGGAAACATGCATAATATGTATTGTCATCATCACAAGTCTGCCTCAAAGCCGTTTTAGAACATCTATAAAAATACATTCGTTTTCCATGTTTAGTGATCTATGAAAACACATTTCCAGGTTTTACCCAGAGAGAATAAGAAAGTCTCGTTTTTAAGCCATTCTCATTATGAATATAATGTATTGCTCTGGGAAGCTGCTCATCCAGCAGAAGTAAAAGAAATGAAGTGAGCTATTCCAAAGTACTTGAAGATACTCTCAAGAAACAAAGCTTTTGGTTTCCTTTCCGATTCTTCCTTAAATGTTATGAATACCTAGCCAAATTTTACTCCAGTGTTGCTAATATTATGTAAACGAAATAGTCTTTTCCCAAATTTTTATTATGTTGGCTGTTAGCCGTTTACGAAATAAAAGAGGAAAGCATAATAAGTAAAATACTGGAAGAAGGAGGGGATGAACAACATCATTGCATATTTAAGAGAAATTTATCTACCAAGTTTCAAGGTTCATTTCACAATTTGGAAGAAAGCTGAAACCTTTGTATGGGTTTTGGTTTTAAAAACTATTTAGAGAAAGTTTTTGTAAAGGAAATTCATTGAATTTTAAAAGTAGGTTTTGAGAATGATTTTTACTTACCGCAACAACCCAAAGGACGAGCACGTTTCCAATAACGGACACAACAGAAATGGCGCCATACAAAAGAGAAAGTAAAACGACCAAGTAGACGGGTACGTCGTAAAGGTAATTATCTGTTGAGGTAGAGTTAAGCATGCTGCTTCTGCTCCCGTTCGTGTCCTCGTTAATCGTCGTGTTTCCTAAGGAATCGCTGTTGACGTAGTCTTCCTCTTGCCAAGAAGATGAGGAATCTCCTTTGGTATCCACATTATCATCTTTGCTAGCAACGTTATCATTGAATTGATAAAATCGAGTTGAATTGTGAAAGGGGCCATCTGAGAACATGATGTGATGAGGGTGATGATGATGTCCTTCTGATGATGACGATAGTGCTGACATTGATGGGGAGGTTGGAGCGGAAGGTTGATATGATGAGACTGATTCTTTTGTTCGAGCTTCTGTTTTCTTGAGAAGCTGCCCTGTGTTCGCCTTGCCAACAGTATTCAACGGAAATTTGGATGCTGACGAAAATGATTGAGGAGGGGATGATGAAGCAGAAAATGACGGGGATGCTCCAGCCTTGTATTCTGCAGAAGCTTGAGCGGCAATTGTTCCATGTAAAAATGCTAATAATACTGTGCTTCCCATACAAATTGTGAAGAAGGTTCCAATGGGAAATCTTCGGTTTCCAGCCATCTCGAATAACCTTCTTCTATTTCCGATAAATTGTCTGGTTGCAACTTTTGATTCTGCCATTGGGGATTGGGACTGAGCTTCTTCTCTTTGTTTTGAATGTGGAGGGGGTGGGGACTCCATTAAATGCGGAATGGAGACTTGCTTTTCACAAGGTAATCTTATATTTGTCTGGTGGACCTTTCCTTTCCCCGTCGTAACCTTCTTTTTTCTTCCCATTCAGATAATTTAAAACTTCTTACGTTTCAATAGATGCATATGTTTAATAAACGACAAGGGTTATACACAAAAACTGCCAGAAAACACGTTGTCAGAGGGGATAACGGAAATGGAGAGAATGCAAAGTGTGTTTGAAAGTTGCTGCTGTTGCAGAATAACCTTCCCTTCCGTTTTCTCCCGTTTGATGTGAAAATTATGGAGAAAAAGAAGTAATAATAATGAAATGATAAAGAGCGACTAACCGAGAGCGAGTTTAGTGGGACGTTGTAATAAAAAAGGGTTCAATTTTGTTTTTACTAGCTAAAACGCCACAGTTGTAAAAGAAAACGAAACGTGGCAATAAAACGTACCTTATTTAATGCAGATGTGAAGTAGGAATGAAGGATTCCTTCTCAATGCAATTTTATTGGCAAACTCCAATATTTTTCTATTTCCCTATTTCCCTTTTTAAAGAATACCACTTCCTTTGAGGATTCTCCAATAGTGGAAAAATCGTAAAAGAACGTAAAAAATTACGTAAGCTATTAAGTCCTTTTAGATAAAAAAAGGGGGATCGAGAAGGAAATATAGAAACCTGCAGTAACAATGTAATAAGCTCCTAAATATTTGGAAACGTTCCCTTATCGAACATTATTCAAAGAAATTCCTTTGGCGTACTATCATGTTGACGGTCGTAAAAATCTTAACTAAAACAAACGATTATGTTTTCTTTTTTAAGAAATACGCCAAAGGTATGTCGTTAAAGTATTGCAGGTTTCTTTTAAAATTACAAAATATTCAACTTCAAATATTTTGGGAAGGAAGAAGACCCCTTATTTTCCACTTTTTATCACGGAGTTCTAGTAACAGTCGCAATAGTTCTATTATTACCTCCATTACATCATTTCATTGTCCTTTGGAATGGAATGGAGAATGAAATAGGTATTAAAAAACCTCATAATGTCCTGCATTGTCCCATTGTATGATAAAATTGTTTACAGCGTTATTATTATTGTTATCATCTTCATCTTCTTCAGTTATAAATCCGGTATTTTCATCTCGATTCCTATCACAAATGCCTATTTAAATCTTTCTTTTGTCAGAGAAAGTTTTACTTTCTTCGTTTTTTGAATTAAAATAATCAGTTGTTCAGCATCACTTTTAGAAAACAATTTTTAACAATAAAAAACTAATAAATATGTCTCTCTGGTGTTCTTTATTTGACAGATAATTTGTAATTGATTTTCCACTGTTGTACCTTTCCTCCATTCCCATCACCGCATATCACCCACAACGCTCTCGTATTTCTGTAGCTGTCAGAGGGAAAGGGAAAAGTCACGTAAATTTATGTAAGGAAAGTCCCAAATGGAATGACTGGGGCAATACCAGACAGATTCCCTCTCATATCCTAAACCAGACCACACTTTCGCACAACTTTCACTGGAGAAAAATGTGTTTTATATTTTTCTTTAAAATAAATCGTGACACGATCCAATCAAGACTTGTTGTGAAAGGGAAAAGAACCACCCTTTGCTATTATAATATTTATATTTCAAAAGGAAAAATAGGACAACGACAATCACAACCGCAGCTGCACCACAAAGACTGCCACAAGGGGGCAACTCACACCAAACGTTAACCACTAACCGTCCCCACTGTTTTCAAAAAGGAAACACTATAAAAATTGCTAGCAGATGAAACCAGAATTGTTAGCGAAAAATACTAAAAGAGCTTGAGGAAATGTGTGATTTTGTGTCTGAAAACTTTCTATTGTTGCAGTCTTTGAGAAAGAGGACGATAAAGGAAAGTTTTTCCTTCCCTTCAGCTTCGTTGATCTCACAAATAGTTCTATGTTCTATTAACCTTTGATTATTCTTGCAAATATCTGCACTCCTGCTATTTCTATTACATCGTCAACATCTTGTCAGCGGCATTGTTGTTCTTTTTTCAGTTGTTAAAAATAAAATACAGGAAAAAGTATTTTTTGATGTTGTTGATGTTTTATGTTGTCGGACAAAACTAGAGAAGGAAAACCTGTCTCGTTTCTTAAGACTTGTTAAACCAAAGACCAACTTGTGAGGATGTTGAGAGAACGCTATTTTCTTTGCTAACAACAGCGATCTTTTAGTATGAGCTCTGTTTCTCACTTGGGTGCTTTCTATGTTCCCATCTCTAGTTTGCAAAAAGTGGAGACGCTTCGTTTTCAGAGTTGGATGAAAAGAACGAGCAGAGTGGATGCTGTGCACAGGAATCCTTCGTCTATGCTTCTGAGAGATGTTGGAAAGGTTCAAAGTGTAGTCATTCCTTCCATTCCATCTTTTTTCTTGCGAGACTGGCTCCACAAACAGCGTCAGCAAAATCATATCTTTTTTGGAGTAATAACGCGAAATAGAGAGAGGTTTAACCCATCTGGATCTGGATTAAAATTCAGAAAGGTTCTTCTCTTTTCATTTATCCAACAAACAACACAACTTGTCTATACAATTCTTATGCAGGGAACGTGTGTAACGCGTTTTCCATTAAATACAAGCCCATAAAGTGCGGTGTGCTCTTGTTTTTTTCTAAAAATTGTTCATGAAATACGAAAAATACTGCTAAAAACAACGATTAAATGGGCCATTTCATATAATAATGATGATCATAACTGGACTCTTACAAAAAACGGACCCGTCCAAGTAGAAAAGGTGGTTATAATTATCAGAATGTGATTATAAAAAGACCATGTTGTTTTCTGTTATTACATTTGTTCTAAAATTATAAGTTTTTGGTAGAAAATAGCTTTTAAAATATACACTTACCATTCTCTTAGCACTTTTACATTCTATTCTGGTAAAAATTGTTCTAACAGAATAAAATTTTTGTATAAAATATGGAAAACCTGCAAAAGTTGGCAGCGTTACAACAAAGGCGGTTAATTTCATTATTTCGTAAAATTCAAAAACTAATTTAACTCAATTTTGATTGATTAAAATTCCATTTCCTCAACTGCTTAAAAATCATTTCGTCATTAGAGACGATAGCACGTGTTGCAATTTCTGCTTTTAAAAAGTGTCTGGACACTAGAGAATTGAAGTAGTCTTCTATAACTTTTGAATTTTTATTTGAGACGATAAAGGTAAGAAGCTCTAATTAATGAGCGCATTTAATTAATTTGATTCAAAATGAATAATATCCTTAAATACTAACGCAAACAATATTATCCTTAATTTTAAATTTAATCTGCTTTCATTATTTTTTGTGTTCTTCAAAAACTTTTAAGTAATTACAGGGAATTTAGCCAACTACCTTAACACGAAAGGTTCTGCTAAGCATTTAAGTTTTTGTTTACCAAAGCACTCACCTCCGGTAATCCTTTTCCATCCTTTTTTATTAATTTTTCTATTCTCCGTCGTAGTTGAATGCCCTTTCCTGAAATCATCCGTTTCCATTGTCGCATACCTTTTCATGAAAATAATAGCGTGATTTGTATTAAAGGAATGCGTTGGTGGAAAGGAATGAAGTCAATAAATCTTCATCCATTAATGCGAATTTAATTGTTGTTGGGTATCCAAAAAGAAGGAAATGTTACCCTCCGTTGATAACCTCAAAGTCATCCTCTCACTACAATGAAATATTTCATCAAAAGACAACGTGAAACACTTTTTAAAATCTGAAGGAAGAAATAGATGTGTAAAGCACCGTAAAAACTCTGTTACCACCGTTTTCACTCAATTGTTTCCATCATTCTTGTCATTCTCGTATCCGGCATCATACAGATCATGACAATCCCTTTCCGGTGATAAAAAGAAAGAATAGAATAGAGAAAATCATGTAAATTTTAATGCCGCTTTTATTTCAAAGAATAGAAAATAGTGATTCCTGCAAACCCGGTATCTAAAGATGATCTTTCCGGCTTTCTAAATTAAATTTGATCGTGAATGGGTATTTGGAAAAATCTTTTAGTGATATATGGTTCCTTGATAAAAAAGCGATATCCGTTTTTGCCTGATGCTCATACACAAAAGGTGATGCCTGACTTGGCTTTTTTCATTTTTGGTGTTTCCCTTTTCACAGGTTGTCACCTAGAGATTCTGCGAATTTTTTCTTGGTTGATGGAACCTTGGAATATTGGAATACGAAGCAAAATTGAATAAGATATGGGATTAGTGAGGTAGGAAAGGTTTAGTTTTGTACCTTCTCTTACCTTTGTAGATATGATTAAGAATATTGTAATTTTCGGTATCCCTTGTTAAGTTTGCACCCAGTAGTAAAAGATACACTTTTAACTTTGATAGTGTGTCCGTTTGTGCGTCCGTTTGTCGGTGGATGTGATAACTTATAAAAATGGCAAATGTCACAAACACCCAATTAATTTTCAGCAACGGTTAATAAATTAGTATATAGTACATAGTCCATAATGTCCATCCTGACCGTACTGCTACTTTAAGCCAAGCTTAATTTGCAACGAGTTAATCAGGTGACCCACGCCAGGACAGATGCGAAGTTATCGAAAGTAAAATTTTCAAACTTAACCTATTGTTAATACATACAGTGTATGTATTGGTTGTAAAACAATAACTAATTGATAAACATACAAAGTTATTGAATTACACGTTTTACACGTTACAGTTTCTAAGAATTGCGAACTGTAAACAGAAGCATACAAGTTGTTTGATAAAATGCGCAGATAATTTAGATTATAGACGGGGCACATTGATATTTTTAATTTATTAAATAAAACATGGATCCTTACATGATAAATCACAAAGAAAAGTTTATAATAACAATGAATACTCTGTGTATGGCATTGCGTTTTTTTTTACTAAAATCTAAATGAATTCTGTTCCCTCATTCATAGCAGAAATCCGGATATTGCTGATGTTCATACTTCCCAAAATATTTACCAACCTTGTTATCATTAAATAACGATGAAGAAAGGCGGAAGTAAAGGTATCATTTTTACTTTCACTAGCAGTTCATTTCATGCTTGTCATTCTAGAACGAAATCGTTATGGAATAGACAGGGGAAAATGTACTGTACATTTCGTTTTTCTCGCAATCAGTGGTTTGTATGCGTTGTCTCCAACTAAAAAAAGAAGAATTTGCATATAAAAAGATGCAGGAAAGGACGGAAATGCTGAAAGGGTTTCCCTAACTAGTTCACAAGAACTGTATTAAATTTATTATGTTACTTTCACTTTTCGTCGCCCAATTTACATTTCCTCTCACTTTTTGTCCGTAAGTGTTCTTAAGTTGCAGTTGACTTTGATTACTCCTGCGCGACAGAGTGAATAGTGGCAAATTAACGTTTGAGTTGAGAATAAATAAGAGTTTGTTCTCAGAAAAAGAAGGAATGTTTGCATAAACTTTGTGAAATTACTTTTTATATGTGTCGGATGCGAGTTCTAGGGCCAGGGGTCAAATGAAAAGAAAAAGGAATTCAAAAAAAAGCTTAATGAAAAGATTTTACTTGAGAAGGTTCCTTTTCTCCATTAGCATTATTTATTAGCAGTGTTTAAAATAGTTCAAACTCAGTTCTTTAGCATTTCTATGCAATTTGCTTTGATACAAGGAGCCTTGTGTAATTCCTTATCCCAATAAATGCATTTTTCTTCAATATTTTCCTCACATAGCGTCTTTAACATGGCTATGGACAATTGCCAGAAGGTTTTTACAAACTATCTTAAATTAAAGGGTTAGACCAAGCGGGAGTGAAAGGAATATTTATTACTTAAATTGACACTTTTGACAGATCTGCTCACATCTTTACAACTATCGCTTTACCAAGATTCTTACAGAAAATGAAAAATGTAACCCGAGAGTACTCAAAACCTGAAAAACCAAAAAAGTAATACAAGATTAGGTAAAGTTTATCATACTACCTATAATGATGTCAAATATTAGTACATGACGATCTTTGACGATCTGTCTGTATGCAGGACAAATAAAAAAACTTCGTAACAGGTTGCAACAATATTTGGCAGGCGGCTACGAATAAGATTTTGCATCTCTTAGCAATTTTAGTCCAACGGTTTTGTAGTTAGAAGTGACGATGAAAAAAGTCCAGATTTAAAAATAATGTGCTGCAATTTAGTTCTATAGTTTTAATACTATGCATAAGATCAAGCTAGTAATGATATGATTTACAACCGTTTGTTTTTTAGTGTAACCCCCTGCTTCAATTACATTTTCTGGATATATAAACAAGTGGGAGAAATTAAACAATAAGATGAACAACAAGAACGAGTCCTCCTTTGGCCATAACAAACGTCTTAAAATTTTTATGCTCCGGTTTGGATTTTAAATGAACAAGTAATATTTTAGATACACAGATGAAATCTGATTCTGCATCAACGTCAATTGTCTGATAGTTTTTAACGAATCTTTTAACTCTCATAGTAAATAATGTTCCAGACATGTCAATTACAAGATGTGAATAATTTGCAGTTTGGTGAGGAGGAGGTAGCAGTACAAGTAACCAAAATAGGAAGTTGTCGCTGGTATAAACCATTTGCACATTTCCTTATGCGACTTTCGCTTGACGGTGCATGGATACAGGTGCAACCTACAAATAACCAAAACTTAAAAAGATTTTGATCCAGCAGGTTTTCTTAAACGCTTGTGATTCAATGGAGAAATGATAAATGGGAAATAAAAAGCTTTTCTTAAAACATGCAAATCTTTAATTGACATATGTTTTAAATATTGTCATTTATTTACGATGCGAACTTGCTACATTTTCTTTACTTGCTTTTATTTTATACAATAACAAGTTTCACATTTTTTGTTTAGCGAAAAGTATTACAATTTTTGTTTCTTTATCAATAAAACAAGCTTAATTTCCTATGATGCGAGAGTATAATCAAGAAAAACGAAGTTCTCCTTGTTTGAATACAATACCTTTGTAATTTAAACTAAATAAGCTTATTTTATAATATTCTTGACGTTGCATACGATACGTCGCGGATGTAACAGTTAAAGTTTACTGGTAACATTAATTATCTCTTATTTAGTGGCCATCGATTCCTCATTCTCTTTTGTATCTTGATTTGCAGAGAATTGTACTTTTTTATCAGCGTTAATTTCATAACAGCAATAAGCAAGCTATAACAAAAAGGAGATAATTAACGAAGTGTTTAACAGAATTAAAAAGATTTTATTTTGAATCCTACGAATTTTGAAGTACTGTAAATTCATTAAATTGCATTATTATTTCAGCTTGGAACTGTTTTGGAAAATCTCACGTAGTACATCTCACCGACTGACTAGCACATGAAGACCCCACGCGATATGCGATGAAATGAAAAATATTTTACATTGCACAAAATAAAATTACACCTTCCCCTTCCTCTCCAAAATCAGTTTTAAGCAAAGTGAGATAACGAAAGGAGCAAAGCTCTGTTTTAAACACTATTTAAAGTATTAGTGAACAAGTATTAAAAATACAAAAAACAATTTAAAAGCTTTTTAAAGATAAACTGAGCTCTTACGATATGATTTAACATTAATTTACATTAAAAACTGAATGTCTTTGCTTAAAATATTGATATTTAAGTGTTTAGTAACGCCCTTAATACACAGCAGTCGAAAATGTTGAATAATGTCGTTTCAAAATTTCAATAGTGTGAGGATAAAAGTTTGAATTGTTTCATAATTTATCCTGTAGTTTGTTTTATATATAAATGTACTTTAAAAATCGATTATGTTTAGAAACTTACTGATTACTGATTAACTAAATATATGACTTTTTCATTAAAATAAATGCTAATCTAAATTGCAATAACAAATTAACTACAATTAAACAAAAATGCTGCGCTGCTAGAAAATATAAACGTAATATTGAATGTATTTGATAATGAAAAATGAACAAGATTCGCGATAGGTATTTGCTATTTTTACACAATCATGTTTGCTAATTCTACAAACACTAATTTTTCATGAACCTTTTCATTTTTTGTAAAAAATCAGTCCTACCAAAATACATTGCTTGTTTGAGAGCGAACACTGAGAATCATCATCGTCTTAAGTATTTTAATTTGATATTGGTAATGTTTGATGGTTTTTGTTTGGTCCAACGAAATTCTACTATAAAACTGCTTAAACTATGAAAATGACAATTTTATGTAAGAAATTTGGCTTCCGTTTATAAAAAGATTTGTCATTCCGCGCGCCGGCCCATAAAATTGTTCTTACGTAAGTAGTTTGGAATATTACATTGCTCATACGTAAAAGACGATGAAGTAGAAAGAGGAAAGGGATTGGCAGAAGAGGATGATGAATTTGTAACCTGGTTCTTTAATTCCAGTCTTCATCAAGTGGACTGCTGCATTTCTATCTGACCCTCCAAACTCTTTGCCAAGTACATCACGAATAGCTAAAAATAAAACACTCATGATTAAAAAATTCAAATAAATTCAGTTTATTATAAACTAGGCGACACCCTCATTTCATTTTTACCTGCATTAACGCTATCCCCAGCGCTGAACCCGCCACAATGTATAAATTACGATTTATCCACGATTTGAGAGCTTCTATACAACCCTGCGTCCAAACCTTATCTTTCGGATCGTTATGTAAGGACGCTGCACTTTTCGTAGTTGATATAGGATCACCCCTACCGATTTGCTGTAAGATAGTAAAAATATTTAAAGTATTGTTTAGTAATTATAAAAAAATATAGTCAGAAGTTATATTTTGTACCATTTCGCGTTGCACGCCATAACCACACATGATATTGATGAGTCCACTGGACATATCAGTTGCATTTCTGCAGCAGGAATAAGGCACACCGCAACGCTCCACACTTGGATTTAGCTCTGGTCCAGTGCAATTAAAGTATTCATTTTTTGACCAGTCTTCATAACTTCTTGTACTTAAACCGCAACAGCGGAACTGTTACCAAAAAATACATTATTAAATATAATCAAGATTTTGAATTATTACATTTAAAAATAGCACATTCTACCTCAATTTGAATGAAATCTATAAGATTTTGTAGATCTGGATCCTCTCGATATTTTTTGATCACATTATCGGTTAAATAGCTTGCGATGATGCCCTCCATTTTATTTGGGAACACAAAACAAAGAACTGCGACGAGCAGTTCCAATAAAAAGAATATTAACAGTGCAAAGGAGTACTGAAAGAATAATAAAAATCCGTAATTAATCAAGGCTCCAATAAATAGCAAATATTTAAAATTTCCTTTCGTTTTTACCAATTTTAACAACGCTGTGTTTTCTCTGAGTGCTCCTATACATCCAGCAAAGCTGACGAAGAATATAATGGCTCCGATAATGGCAATGATTAAGCCAACATTGAAAAGAATATCTGATAGGTCTTCTACTCGAACGCCGGCTCCTGATTGCCATTGATCCACAAGAGCATATAAACCTATTCCTATTAGGGCTCCGCCAACAAGCTGAAATAATTAAAATAAATAATTATTTTAAAAATTAACACTGTTATCAGTTATCATTTCAAAGGCAGTGAATTATACTTACCCAGAATATAAAATTGAAGAAGAACATTGTATATTTAACAACAGGACTGATAAAGTTTAGCCTGGGACGACGGTAGCGATGAGGGATTTGGATCATCCGCTCCATGTGAGGCTGTCTCTCCCTCATTTTGACTTTTAAGTTTTAAAAACCTGCCAATTATAATCCTTGCAGACCTGCGGTTTTCCTCTTCAGGCAAGTCACCGGCTAATTTAGTCTGGTACTCTATTGCGTACTTATCTAGTAAAGACAAAAAATTAACTAACAATTATGAATTCAATCACGCATGAAATAAAAACCTAGGCCTAAACTTGTAACAATATTCAACCCTGGTCTTCTAACACTTCCTTGAACGACTTTCATGCCAACAAAACAATGAATAGCTATTTATTTGCAATAATGCAATGACACCTTGTACCAAATTTACAGCGATTAAACGTTCATTGTATTTGGTTAATGTCTTCTTCAATTTCATCTTCAGTACAAAATCAATTAACCGTGGCACGAATACTTATGAGAATCTAGGCAAGAAAACTAGTTGTCCATTTGGGCAATGTTCCTTTAGAAAAACCATTCTGTCCAGAAAACCCTTCAATCAAAATTAAACTCAAAAGTATTCATTCAAAAAACAATAGAATATTTAAATACATGCCCTTCTATACCAAAATAATTTTATTGCAATGAAGTTATCATTTGATAAAGATGAATAATGAAGATGTTAAAAAAGTTACGCAAGGCTTCATGGTTTTGTCAATTCAAATCCCTTTTCACGATAGGCGAACCATGAATGCATATTTCATTACCAACTTGTTGGGAAGACGATTCAAAATTGCATTTTTTACTAAATATTGCATAAATGCTTTAAATGCAATTACAAACTGTCTTTCATCTTGCGCCTTAGCAAGCGAAGCAAAACGGCATTTATATAAATCAACGTTAGATTTAACTCTTCAACAAACGTGAATGAGCTCTTTGTATAAAGCTACGTAATAATTATAACTTGTTACAAAGCCATTCATGCTGCTCTATCAATTCAATCTTTTCTATGTTGATCGCAAGAAGACAAGTGCCATTTTTTGCACAAACCCCAAAAGAATGATAATAATACTGGTGATGCCTTCATCAACAATCAAGACTTAATGCCAACTTTGTTTACAAAGCAATTCAATAAAGAGGATGGATGACTGCGCTGTTGCAATTGATGCAAAATTTACTTGCAAGGAATTGCTAATTCATGACTCATTATTAGGTTTAACCTTCACCTTCTTTATATTCCTTTTTTAACTTCAGACTTCCTGGTACTCTGCAGTCTGCTCATTTAAAAAACCTCAACTGTGCACTTTTTCATCTAATCATAATTAAAATTGTCAAGATAATGAATTGCCCTTGCATAAATTCTTTTAATGTGGCTGCGTATTTAAATTAATTATAACTATTTTTTACTCCTGGACAATCAACAAACTAAAAGCCATATACGCCTGTCTTCCGATGAAACATTGCGGCCACACCGTGAATACTGCAAATTAAATATTAGTTTGTAGAGTCTATTTGTACAGTGGTGAAGTCTGTATGATCTTTGCATTTTGTTACTTTTATTTTGAGATTTAATCAAATTTGAAGCTATGAGTGGGAATAATAAATGACTGCAACTTCACAGCTTAAAGCTGTCGAGTAAAGCATCATTAAATTAAATGTGAAAGGGGAATTAATTAAGTTGCTGTCATACATTCTGTTAAATATAGAGCGTGAAGTTACTGAGTTTAAAGGGAAATTTAAGCTGTTAAAAAGCTCGCCTGAAAGTTTGTTTTAAAATAAATTGTTGTGTAGTAATTTCGTACTGTATTTTGGTATGCCTCGCCGAGAAAAATTTCTCCTTGTTTTGATAAACTTTTTACGGTTGGAGTTATTTAATTCGATAGATGATGATTTGATGATATTTTAGGAACTCGACAAGAGTTAAACGCAAATAAAAAATAGCGAAATAAACAGAGCAAACAAAAGAAAAACGCTTAAGGACTGTAATTAAATCTTTTTCAGCAAATTCGTTCTATAATACTGTTCATCAACAATTTACTTATTTAAATTCAGAATAGTTTGTGAAACGAATAAAAAAGAATGACAGGACTTGGCCATGATGAAGAAGCAATGCTCAGCCAAACACGAGACGAGCGCTATAGAATTTCTTTGAAAAGACTGTCCTTCCTTTAGAATCATTTATAAAAAAGTACGAAACTGAAATATTGTGAGGGAGCTACCGCAAATAAATAACATTCTTTAAAAAACTCAGTTTTTAAAGCTACGTGGACACTGGCAGAAGACTCTTGTGAGTACCAACTGGTCCTTGCCGTCATCATCCGCGTCAACTCTCACAAAATCACAATTTTCGTCGTTAAATGCCAAAATATCAAACTCTTAGCGAGTTTACCATCATCAAAAAAGGTTTAACCTTGCCTACGGAAATGAAATCTGCGAAGCGAAACGTTTGCATGCTTTATTACAATATTTTTATCGTTTACTGTCATCATAATAATCAACATGATCATACCATCGTCATCCATTGCTACTTTCTCAACAATAGTTGATATTATGCTGTAGGGATTAGCTTTAAAGAGTGACACGAAGCTAATCTCCCTCAGATTTTATACTAAAAATACTGCTCAAATTATTGCAATTTCTGACTCACTTCTCTTGCAAAATCTGTCATTTTGCTTCGCGCTTATAGTCATTCATAAAAACATGAAATGGGGATTGAAATTGGATGGGAAGTTGAATAAATAATCACGCGTATACTTAAAATCCATTTTAGTTGATTTGTATCAGTAACCAAATCAGTGTGTGTGGGGCAGATGTTTATGATAGCAACGCTGAAATGCAATTAGAAATTGCGAAATGTTCAGAAAACAATAAAAAGGACGATGATTGCGAAAATTGTCAATGCGAGGTAGACCACTCGTATTCATGAAGTTTTCAGTGATTTTACGAGCGAAACAAATGAAAACAAATAGAAATCTTTGTGATGGATGTTAATTTAATTGAAAAATCATATCAAATCTGTTATATATTCATTTCAACCTAAAAGGTCCTGACTGTGGCCTAATTCATAATTTTAGCTGTGACTATGATTTGAAATGCGGTGATGGATGATGTCATCTAAAAAACGAAAACTGCAAAGTTCATTTGAAAATAATGCTGACAAATCCACTGAAATATTTTTATTACTTTCCTCTAGGGCTTAGATGCTGGTGGCATTAATAAAGAGCAGAACTGTCGACACGCTCTAATCTTGATGATGATGAATAAGTTCTTACCAAATTATTTGTTTGTGTCTGTACTTATCAAGTTTTAAAACTCAAAAAAGTTATTCAATGGTGTCCCCAAATACAATAATAATTTAGCCATCTTGACAAATTTTTCCTTTTCGGATTATGTTGACTTGCATGATGACGACACAAAATCATATGAGGAAGTATTTTCCATTTTTAAAGATGAATATAATCTGTTATGCCAACAAAATTCGTATGGCTTTACATGATAATGGAAAGCAGTGATATAATCTTAAGATTAGAAATGACGACATGTGAATCAAAAACGATACTTTCATCGTTCAAAACGACTGATTTGAAGATTAACCTTAACTTGTCCTATTTTCTTTGCTGAAGTATTTTTTAGTTGAAACCGTAAGTTTCGTTTTTTACTTCTGAATTTATGTATCAAAATATGAGTTCAAATTCAGTTTTTAGGAACAGATAGAAAAGCTTCGGCCAAAACAAAAAAAGGCCATCATCATTATTAAAACGATAAAAATGTCAATGCCTTCTTTTAAAGAAAATAAATGCGTATTTTATGACTCACTCAAATCCAAACATATTCCAATCCTGCAGCCATCTCATTTTCAATCGCATTAAAACAAAAAATCTCAAAGATTGGATAGGCTTTTCTGTTTAATTTATTACTTCTGTCTACTATAAAACATATGACATGACTATAGCCCTGTTTTACTTTCCAATTCGTCATGCGGTTGACATAATATTCCGGTATATTCTGACTTTTTTGCAAAGAAAACAGGCGTGACTACATGAAAGGGAGGTCAGCAGCCACCGCCACAACAAAAAATGTTTCCTTTCTATAAAAGTGACACATCATGGGCATTTTAAGCAACTCATTCTCTAATTCTGATTTATCTCTGGCACAAATAGTTTTGTCCTTTCCTACTCAAAATAGCGAAACGGAAATGAAGAAATTATTTTTTTCTATTAAATTTATAGTTGAAATGCTGTCCAGCGTATATACTGATTGTGAGCAAATGTATATAATAGACGATAAGGATTTGAAACAGATACTTTGATGACAGAGAGTCAATAAACACGAAATCGTTGAACTTTTGCCAAAAAAATATTTACCAACGGGTGGGATAAGGTACTAGCAAATGACTAAAACACTAGATTACCTCTCACAGTTCAAGCAGAGAAAATTTGAAAATTAAAAAAACTTGGAACCTTTCAGGAAGAGATACATACAAACCGAAAATAATTGGAAATGACTAGCAATTTACTCATCATTTATAGAATTAATACCTTCTTTAGAATAAACAAATACGTTATCTTTTGTGCCAAATCATTTTCCTTTTGGTATTTTGCCCCCTTTCTGGAATGATTTTATCCCAATTGCATACATATTTTAGCTAATTTTTAGAAAGCTTTCAAATTTTTAAGAATCAAGCTAACTGGGTATTAAATAATATTGATGTTTTTTGCAAGCGACTGTCAACTGACACCCACTTATATTGATCTCCGATGTGAAACAAAACCATTAACAACATAATCCGCCTATTTTTTCATGTAAGTTATAAAAAGAGCAGTTTTTATCCATTATTTCAACAATACTGCAAAATATCATTCTATTATTATCATAATCATTGCAAACAACATGCACCTTCCTTCCTGCCATTTTACTGCCAGATTTTCTTATTGCCTGTTGCTAATTTTATTTGAAGAACTGAAAAAAACTTCATCTCATCCATACACCCCATTGGGTCATTCACTCCTTTCACTGCAATCTCCATGAGACTTTTTTATTCCATAATAAATTCCCTTTTTCACATAGATCTTCCTATTTCATTGCATAATACTTACTCATCTTCTTTTATCTATTCTTTTTACACTCCCTAAAATCTTCAATGTTTTGACGTTATGTACACAAACTAACGATCAAACCATTTATAACGGTTGCATATGCAAAAAATGCAATTTAATTAAATACAACGTAAATTTTACTTATGTCGGGTTGAATAAAGTTAAACAGATTATGAAATGATTAAATTAAATCTGAAAAAAATAATTTAAGTTAAATTCTCACCTTTAATTCCCGCATAAATAGTTCCAATATACCGCACTTTGCATATTGCATAATGATCACACTAATTGACTGATAATGATTTATTTGCACAATAACTTAAATTAGCAAATAAACCCCGTTATTTACATAGGGAGATGAGTATTTCAATAGAAAATTCCACTCTTCTTAACTATCTTTAGTTTGATACAGTCTTTCCAACTCTCTCATCATCTTCACAATTTAAAGTTAAATCTTTATTAAAAATCACTTCATTATAAATAATCATCTACAAACATTTTAATTCTTGAACTATTCATTATTGCGTTTATTTAAGTAATAATCCAAAACAGAGTTGTCCCTGAAGTATTTTTCATTTGGTCTTGTTATTGGAACCAGCAACTATTGTAATTAACACATTTAACTTTTAATCTTGAAATTTGTATTGTACTCTACAAGCCTATCTATATACTCTGATGTCTGGCGATATGATGAAGATGATTAAGTCATTGAAAAGAATGTGCAACAATTACAATCACACAGAAAAAAGAATCTATAGGAAATGCAAAAAGTACTTCACTCTTCCTATTCTGCACCTAAAATGAAACTTTTATCTGTGCATTATCCCCACTTTGTTATTATTATACTACACAAAACAAGTAACAAGTCTTCTATGAAGATGATTACAACGCTGTGAGTGGAGATGAAAGATGAAAAGAACGTTAAAAGTTACATAAAAGCTTTTTTATCAAGTACAATACTACCTTCTTCAAAGAAGTCTTCAAAAGTAGTTAAAACGAAGCTCTACGGCTTGGAACAAAACATATTCCAATCCAACAGGAATTGATTAAAACTGGTTCACAAGTTTTACAGAGAATTGGAAGAAAGATGAGAACAACGCTGTAGATATTTAATGCTGATGCTGTTTAAAGATGTTCTCACATTAGTGGTCATACATATTATATTGATTCTATCTGGGAATAATTGTTAACAAAATAACAAAGTTATCAAGTTATGGGATGAGAGTTCTATCTGTAAATACAATAGAAAAACTTTTGTTAAAGCTAAAAAAGCAAAAACTTTTGGAGAGTGAGAGTACTAGAAGTAGGTAGAGCTTTACTTGTTGTATTATTTTAGTGTAATTTCCTACATAAGACCTCTCAAACAAGTCACAGTCACACACAACTTACAACCCTTTTGCTGTTATATAAGCAGCCCATTCTCTATGATGAATGAATACAATCAAGTTTTACAAAGTTAAAGCTAAAGTCTTATATAGCTTTATCATACTGATTTACTGTCCGCTGCCACAAAACTGTTGCCCGGGCTGTATATTTTCATTTTCATTCTAGATCGAATCCATTTAATTTGAATAATGTGATTATAGTCAATTACTTGTTTTAATCATTGTATTTATTTTGTAATATCTACATCTATGTGATAATATGGAAGATTGATGTAATATTATAATATTGTAAGTCGACCCATTAGAAAAATTTCATCCCCAAATTTGTCCCCCCATTAGCTTATAATTTTTATAAAGCGTATTTTCTAATTTTGCAATTCCAGTTGCATAATTTAAGACTAATTTTGGTTCCAATTTAAAAAAAGTTATATGACTTGAAACAGACTTGTGGCCGTCAACAGTACTGATTTTTTATACAAGAGAAACCTTCATGAGTTTCATGTACATAATACAGATCTGTTCGTACATGCAAGAGAAATCTATTACAAAATGCAGTTTTCATTACAAAGTAATGTTAACTGAATACAACTTTTTACTCTGTAGAAAACTGCATAGAATGGAATATGATTTGTCAAAATACACAGATTTACGCATTTCCCTGTATATATATGCGTAGATTTACATTTTCTATGAAAGGGGATGTGTAATAATTTAATAATGAAAATAGTGAAATGAGCTGAAATGAAAATGAAATGACACAACTTGGCTGTACCTTTTCTTCCTTCCTAGATAATACTGTTTGCATACAACTTTGTTCTATGATATTTTCCGCATGTAAAAACCAAAATGATTTGGCCCTTGAATAAATAAAGGGTTTTTAACTAATTATTCCCTTAATCCTTATGTAATTAGTCATTTGATGATAACCACAACTGTGGCTTATCATACAACTTTAAAGGTTCGTCATATAGTCATAGACTCATCATCGTTATCATCCTTTTTGTATAGGTATGTATGTTTGAGTATGTATGTGTCATCATCTGTGCCGTCTCCTTCAACACTTCATCATCCGTGCAAAATAAACATGTTTTGCTCGATTTAAAAACATTTTTGCAAAAAATTGCTCACTTTTTAGTGTCCTTTTTAAATATTCAGCAATTAAAAAGCAATTGATTAGTGCTGCTGCCTTAAATAGTTGAAGACGTAGTTTCGGTGTCTTAAAAAGGTGTTCACATAAGTTAAATATTTTTAAACAGGAGACTTAAAGGTAATTTAATTTAAAAATATGTGAACAGGGAGTAGATTAAAGATCGAGGATGAAGTGTCAATGTCAGGGTAACCTTGAAGGGTTTTTGCGTACCAGAACAATTAAAATTAAAGGTCAGTATTATTCGTTTTTTTAAGTTGAAGCAAATCGGTTAATTGTAAGGACAGATTTATTGTATCTGTTAAGTTTCAACAAACAATTTAAGCTCGTTCATTGTTCTCAAAAGTAGTTTTGAAAGTGGACGTGTCCTTAATTGATTTATTAAGTAATAGTAATTAAAAAGACAAATTGCACAATCATGGGACTATTTGGAAAAAGCTCACCAGTTGATCCAAAAGTTCAGGTAGTTTTTTAAATTGTAAATTAAGTAACTAATTATTAAGTAAATTAAACGGCTTTCCAGTTGTTAATTTTTACTAATCGTGCAATAACAAGTAATTTGAAGCTTGTAGACTAAGAGGGATTGTATATTTTGCTAGTAAACTAGTAAATAGATGTAATTGATTATGAATTTTAAAAAGTACTAATTAATATTTTCCTTACTGGGCAGGTCACAGAATGGAAAAAGAAAATTCGCAGAGAGTCCACAGCTTTGGATCGACAGATAAATGGTGAGAAAATTAAGCTGATATAAGCCTTAGTAACACCTGTAACACTTTTGTATCAATCAAGTAGTAAATTAAACAAATTAGTGGTAAACTGAATAAGTTAGATTTAAAATTAAATGTTTAAAAAATCTTTAATTTGAAGGTATCCGACGAGAGGAAGAGAAAATCAAGAGGTCGTTAAAGGATGCTGCGAAAAAGGGTGATCAAGACGTTTGTCGAATCTACGCCAAAGAACTTGTCCGTTCAAAAAACGCTGTTAGTAAAATATATGCCTCCAAAGCCCATCTTAATTCTATCCAGATGCATATGCAAGAACAACTTGGTAAGCCGTAAGCGTGATGTTTAAATAACAGACTAAAGCAAACTCGATATGGATTATTCTTAACTGAACTTGTGAATTTAATATATTTGTTTTGTTATTTCAGCGATACTAAAAACGACTGGGTCCCTTCAGAAGTCGACTCAAGTAATGCAAGCAGTTCAAGCTTTAATTAAAATCCCAGAAGTTTCACAAATCATGAGAGAATTTTCCAAAGAAATGATGAAGGCTGGCATTATGGAAGAAATGATGAACGACACTTTTGAAAGCCTTGAAGATCAGGAGGAACTTGAGGAAGCGGCAGATGAAGAAATTGATAACGTAATAAAGATTATTTTTTATAGACCTAAATTTTAATTTATGACTTAATTTTCATATAACTAATGGGATTTGCTTGCTGTTTGTTATTGTAGATTCTGTGGGAAGTTACTGCAGGTCAGTTAGGAAAAGCTCCAGCAGCAGGAAAAGAGGCCTTACCAACACCTACCCCAGTGGCTGACACAGCGGAATCGGAAGATGAAGACGAGGCTGAACTGGAAAGAATGCAAAGTCGATTGGAAGCTCTTCGAAGTTAATAAATTGCTAAGCAACCTGCAACCTGTAACTAATATTTACAAATTAGCATACGTAACGTAACGTAATAACGCATCCATTTTAGCTATCTAAATTTTTCTTATTTACCTTCAAACTGAATGTGTTGAACATATTCCCAAAAATAAACGTTTTAAACTCTTTATAGTTAAATACTTCTTGCATACTATTTCTTTTAAGAAAAACTAATGCCTTTATTATAATGAAGAGGGGATAAGTATCAGATTACGTATTAAAATAAAAGTTGAGAATGATGAGTAGGTGTTGTAGCAGTTTCTGTGATGTTACCAAAAACTGTAAAGATTTTCTACAGTGCTATGACAGCAAATATGAAATAGTATGTTTGCCTTTTGGTTGTTTCTTTGAAATATAATTTACTAATTACTCTTGCAAAAAGTATTATAATTATCTCTACTCATTTGAAAGTCAATCAAAATCCAGATCGTGTCACCTCGAAAATATTTTTATTTACATTAGAAATGGTTTAAGTTTACTTAAGTCATCAGTGTGTGCCTTCTTAAAAATAAAATTATTAAAATTACCTGTATTTGATTTAGTCTAATTCGGTACGCATAAAAAATATAATCGATCCTTTCATTGACTGAAAATAACCGAAAATGTTCCGTCCATCCATTCAAAACAGACTGTTTACAGTCAAGCATCACACACGTGCAAGTTTTACACTTGTTTTAAGTCCAGTCCAGTCGATGTATTTAAAATGTCATCAGTAGACAGATGATTTTCCTAAAGCTCGTAATTAATTATAATTATACTCACACTTTCGCAGAGGTTACATAACAATCGACTAAATGAACCTTATGAGCAACGAGTGCCTGAAACAGAATAATTTCAACCCGGATGCGCGTGTTTAATTTCCAAACACTGAAATATGCTGAACAAGTTCAACGAGTTGAAATGACCAAGCTGATAAATGTCAACCTGAGGGTTAAGAAAACTTGCATCGTTGTTATTTTCAAAGACCATTAAATTCGTGCTCAGTATGATTTTTGGCAAAAATACAATCAAATATCATGAAAAGCATAATATTAATGTTTCTGAAGTTGAAGAAGTTAACCTAAAATGGAACAACTCTGGAATGGAATCATATTCATTTGACTTTTGCTTATACTTTTATCATTACGCAATAATTGAAATATAGCACGACTCAGTCATTCGTTAATATAAACATCCTCTTTTAACATATTTAATTATGCTATTATTAAATATATAAAAACGCAACCCAGAAAATTTAGAGTTCAATGCGTCTTTTAGCTTCTTTAGCTCTGAGAAGAAATGCGATCATTTAATGATACCTACTTAATAGACTTAAAGTAAACATCGAAAAGCTAAGTATGAAAACAAATCCATGAAATAGTCAGAAATAGTAAAAAATTAGCCGTAAGCCTTAATTATATTTAGTAATGATGATGATAAAAATGCTTTAAAATGAAAGACATTTTGGAATCTGCTGGAATAGTGTGTCCATTTGATTAGTAATCGTATTCTTCGTCTCCTTTTTTGGACCTCGATAGACAATGCTATATATCCTGTGCTATTTTTCCTGCAATTCTCATAAACCCAGCTTATTGTCACTGACTTTGCAATAAAACGTTTTATCGCCAAACCAAGCTCATTACGCAATTCGACTTGTTCATCGCCGGGTGAGCATTTAGTCATTTTGATTTAACACACTTATTTATTAGCCATCTCAAACAATGAAAATTCATAAAAGCTCTGAATAATTAAATCAAAGTCTGATAATTAAACATATATGACGTTAATTAATTTTCCGGTTTGGATCTATTTTTCTAGCTGGGCTGCGCACATTTTTTATTTCATTGCAAAAGGATTTTCCATAAAAATAAGTATAAAAAAGTAATGTTAAAATTGAGCATTTAATTCAGTATAAAATTTTACGTAAAAAGTCCAATCGTATAAAAGACAATGATAAAATTACGAGAAAATAAAGTTTTATTTAGTTTTTACGAGTATTCTAGAAAATACAAGTGAAGTAGTTAGGTAAATAATTTTAAAACATAATAGTTTTACGTAGCCATTGTAGTTTTAATTTACGCAAACTTCTGAGAAATCTTAGCCTAAAAAAGGAAAAATTTCGTCAGTTTCGAGCCAAGCAAAACTTAATTTCTTGGTGCAATAAGTATTATTCGAAGAAGGGTTCTCTCTTGAGCTTCATTCAAACAGAAATTATTTTGCAAACAAAAGCTTGCAATTGTTTGAGGAGTTTTTTGCTCCTGTAAGGTAAGCTACATCAATTATTTTGCAATATTCATGCAATTAATTTAAAATAGCACTTTTAGTTAAGCTGAAATCTAACAAAATACTTAAATATGGTTTAAAATTCTGGTGAATTTCTTAATTTGTGATTTTGACTTTGTTTTAACCTGTTCAGAGGGGGGAAATGGCTGAGAAGAATGACAAGGGGGAATGTGATATTGAACTGGAGACTTTTTCTTCTTCAATTGAGGTTAATAATGGATCTTCAACTTCCGCCATGACAAAGCTGTATCCGACACAGTCATCGTCTTCATCTTCGTCATCGACTGATAGCTCAAGCGAAGACGAGTTTGATGATGGAAACGATTCTGGAACCTCTGAAGAAGCAGTGGCAAATGCAAGCAAAGCAGTGTCTGCCAATTTGGACAAAGAAAAGTACACCTGGAGTGACGAAGCTGGCATGCAGAAGGAATTGCCTGCTAGCATGGAGGTGTTTCGTGGACCTGGTTATATAGTTAAAGGTCGTTACGTTATCGAGTGTATGGTGGGGAGTGGGAGTTATGGATGGGTAAAGGAAACGTTCATTGTTTAAAGTTAGTTTTGTAGATTTAAATCATACTGTGATTTGGTTTCATTTTACTTGGTTTTAGGTTTTCAAGGCCAAGGATAAGTTGGGAAAGGATGAAGTTGCCATCAAAGTGGGTAAAGTTGGGTCAGAGTCGGAGTTGGTGAAGGAGGTGAACACTTTGGTTAAGCTAAACAAGTCGGATTACATGAGCCAATTTAGAATTCGTAAGTACAAGACAATGAAATAATATGAAGTACAAGGAAATATTACGTAATTTAAAGACTATTTCTTCAAGAACTTATAAACAAATATTACATAATTTTATTGCAGTCGAAGTCTTCGATGGATTCACTTTTGACGGGAGGAAAATGATGGTTTCCGAATTTCTAAGTGTGTCCTTAAGGGACGTGATTACCAACGAGTCAGAAAGGTTTGAAGAAACTTCAATGGGACTTCCGATAGACCGTGTGAAGTGCGTTTCCTTCCAGATAATTCGCGCTCTTAATTATCTCGCTCAACGAGATCTTGTCCATACAGATGTGAAACCAGATAACATCATGTTTAAAAATTATGATTGGAATGAAGTAAGGTTAATTGACTTTGGGTCTGTTCAAGAACGCTTGTCTGGGGTAACTTGATATTGTTTTTCTATTTATTTAAATCAATAATGAGTATTGAACTATGGGTTTAAAAACTCTTTTACATTATGCAATTAGCCCGTGTCTAACAGAGCTCAAACTCGGTGTTACCGAGCTCCTGAGGTATTTCTTGGAACAGAAAAGTGCTATGGACACAAAATGGATATTTGGAGCCTTGGGTGCACCATGGCTGAGATGTACACTTCTAAATTCTTGTTTCCGGGAAAGATAGTAGGTTTACCCATCATATTTAAGGATAATTATTAAAAGATCATTTCAATATAATATCGTTTTCTATCTAGGACTTTGAAAGTCTTCATGTGATGTTCATTGAACTGGGAAAAATTCCCGAGACAGCGTTCAAGCAACATGAAGAAGACAAATTAAGTGGAGGAAACTCTACTTCAACAAAATTGAATCTGATCAGTAATTACAAAAATGGGCCAAAAGTTAACGCACCCCCCAGCTTGGTGGAGTGCTTAAGCAAGGAACACTACCGTAAGACGGATCCTTCTGTTCCAGAAAATTCCAGAATGGAGGCTCTCCAAGAAGAAGCAATGCTAATCGAAGTTATAGCTAAAACTCTTAAATACTGCCCCAATGAACGAGCTCATGCTTTCGATTTGTTCAATGAACCTTTCTTCAAAGACTATTGGGTAATTACTAAAAATGTGAAAATTACAATTCATTACAAAATAGTTAGTTTTAACTGTACACGTTTTTTCAATAGATTGATTGACGACACGCTGGACATATAACCCAAATATACGGAAATGATTATTTTTATTTATTTAAACTTTATTACTTGAATTTTCTATGATTTCATCTAAACATATATATTGAAATTAAACAATCTTATATATTTCTAAAAACATGCAGGAAAGTATGAAAGTTACCTTATTTCATTCATTGTTATCATGATTATCACAAGAAAAAATTTCCTTTCAATGAATTGTACAGGCAGTGAAAAAGAGATTATTATATAACCTTGACCAAGAAACCTTTATTTCAGTATGAGGAAGTAAATCTGATTTTAACCGCTTTGTATTTCATATAGAGAATAAAAGTTGTTTCCCGTGTACCCTTCATCTGTGAGGTGATGTATCCACATCCACTTCGTTCAGTACTAATGATACATTTTCCAGGTAGGTCTTATTAGCCAGTAAGGAAGGCAAAGGATTAAATGCAAACAATCCCGTTCAGTGGGTTACTCTTTTCTTTCAATCAAGCACCTGTGAAGAATACATATATTTTGATTTCATGGAATAGCCGTGTACAAAACACAAATAATTCTTTTGTGTGGGCTTGTAAAAAGGAAGTTTTTACTAGATCAAGGTTTTGCTTTCCATTTCCTAGACCTTTACAATTTTGTATATTTTTAATATAAAATTTTATTTTTTAGATTTGCGTATGGGAAGAAAATGAAATATTTTAAAATGATAGTTCGTTCTAAAGCCTGTTACTTTTGAATGGCTGGACAATTAAGTGATGGCAAAAACATAATGCAGGTTAATGACTACATTGAATAATAGCGCAGTTGCATTCCAGAAGGTGGAAACCTAAAGAAAGGAAGACTTGCGTAATATTTTTTTAGCGTAAATAACATAAGAAACATGTAATTCAGGTATAATTTTTATCATTGAGGAAATAAATAGAGAGAAAGGAAAGTAATAATTTGAAGAGTGTCGCTATCTTCAGTCCTCTCATTTTGCCTACTGCCCTTTTTTAAGTGCGTTGTTTGTTGCAGTTGATTATGATGAATTACGGGGTCAAGGACACACCTCCATCAGCAACGTTTTATGACTGTGATCCTTCTCCAAATTCTTTTCTCTTCACGCAATACACACTAAAAAGAAAAGTATATAGCTTTAAAACGATATGGATACTATTTGATACTTTGTGGATGGATTCTTTCGTATTTTTTGTAACTTCTGTTGCTCCTGTTGGAGAAATTGTTTTCAAGTTTAATCTGACTGCTTCACAGGTATTTCTACTGATAATCCTGGCCCCAGCCAAGTTCATCTCACCGACACAAATACTGTACAAAATATGCTGCTAGTGACGCTTATAAAAATTATTTTCCCTGTAATTCGTCTCCAACAAAGCCCTAAATCAAGGTAGATGACAATGTGGGGCAAAGTGTGACAAAGAAAATCTCAATAAATATGGCTTTTTCATTTACCTGTACTTAAGCTTTTAATAAATTTTGTGTTTTAGATTTAAATTTCTTACATAATATTTACGATGATAAATAACAAAAGAGATAATTAGGTAACATGACACTCTACACAAGTTTTTTTTATATATATTAACAGGTTTGTAGTTCTTGTTCACATTTCAAATTGTCAGGAATGATGCGCAAAAGTATACAAAAATGGTCGTTAAGTTACCAAGTTAGTTGGTTTCTTCAAAGAAGGAAGATAAAATCGTCCAGTGAGCTGAAATCCTTAAAAATAACAAAAGAAGGAATCCTTCAGTGACCCATCGTCCATCATTTTCAAAACTTTTTTTCCTTTTCGTTTGAACTCTCCGAAATTGGATACATTTTAAGGAGCCCTTCCCAAAAGAACTTTTTTCTTTTGTTAAAAATAATTTTTTGACATTTTATGAGCTGAGAATTTGAACCTGCTGTTGCTCCCGTTGTTAAAAAAGTAAGTACCGAGATAGATAATAATAATGAACTACTAAAACATCAGGGTTTTCTAGGGCTGTGAACAAATTTCAGGTATTTTTTAACTTTTACAATGCTTTTTACGTGAAAAACAAAATTGCGCGGTTGGGTTTTAGGAAAGTTGGGAATAGGAGCTTTGAAACATTATTAATCATAATTATAATACAATAACAACAGATCTGACTGCATGAACAAGTATTTAGAATCGTTTTAAGAACCATTTCTTTTCTTTTCATCAAGATGAATATTTTCAAGATTAGCGCTCACGTAAAAAAGTATTAAGTAACATGTTTCCATTCGTATTTATTTGTCAATTGTCAATCATTTCTCTTTTTCATGAAAAATATATCCGTTTTGGTAATATTCATTCATGCATATTATTTCTTAAAAATAATTGCATTAAAAGTTGCTTTACAGTTAGCTGGAGAAACTATATCATTGTTTTGTTAACTGCTACTTTGTTAAGGTACGAATTTTAATTCCTCGGGCAATTTTTTACAACAGTTTAAAAAATCATTTTCTACACACTATGCTCATAATCATTATCATAGCTCTCACAGAAGCGTAATATCTGTTTAGTTGATTTTCCCATGAGAGGATCTCCATCCTGCTTAAAATCCTGCCATTTTTCTTTCAGTACCCTGGCCTACCTTTTTTTACCTACATCATTTATTATTGTGGGGGATACGAAATCTAACAATGCACTGGATGGATGATAAAGGTGATTACTGGAATGGGACAAGGAAGAAGTGGAAAGTGGAATGCGAAAGAATGGAAAACAGGACATGATCATCATAATCATCTTCAGCCCTTACAATTGCACAGGAAAAAGCTTACCTGAGAAGAAATAGTTGATGATGAGGAAGCACAAGATGAACTTTTTTCATGAAGAAAAAACCATTCTGGAGAAGAAAAGAGATAAAACCGGCTTCTCTAAAGGATTCTCATTTCAGTCTCTCTTTGGGTTCCTACAGGTAGGTTCCTCATCATCAAAGTGGATCCTCAAATTAATTTTCCCTTGAAGTAAATGGGATTCAATCCCTTTTTGAAAATAAGTTCTAAAAGACGGGGTTTTAATCGTGAAACAGTGACAATGTCGGTGTTAATAAAATTAACGTTTTTGGTGACCATTGTACAGTGTTTATGGTTTGTAAGTGGGGAAAGTTCAGAAAACAGTTTAACAAATAACCCATCGCCTCTCCTCCCTCCACAACCACCTTTAGCTCCAACCCCTCCAGCGGAGGAATCAAGGTTTCAAAAATTCCTCAGTTTGTTTGGAATCAGCTCATCGCACAATCAACTGGATAGGAATAATTTATCCCGGGCTTATCAACAATATGGATATCCTTGCGCGATTTCAACAACGACGACCACAACTCCATCCCCTGTTTTGACTCCGTTGCTTTGTCCGTATCCGCCAATGTTGCCGCCCCAGTTTAATTCTCAGCAGCAAGGTCAAGGTCATGTTAACACTGGTGGACAAGGTCAAGGGCAAATTATGTTTCCTCCGGGACCACACACATCCAATTTGGAGCAAGTGTACCCTCCTCCATCACCTCCAGGAGGTTCGCAGCATCCTTTCTTACGTCCACCACCACCAAAATTTCCACCTCAGTTTGATTTTCACGGAAAGCCTCAATCTCAGTCACCCCTTCCAGAACTTATCCCTCTTGCTCCAGCCGGAAGCCACCCTCCCCATTATTATGTTCCTCCAGGATTGAAACCTGACCAGTTACTCCCAACCCCTCCTTCGTTCCCCAGTCAGAACGTTCCTACTCCAAATCCCATACAAAATCTGCATCATCCTCCTCCAGCTCAACACAATCAAGTGGGCTTAAGTACCCCTCCATTAACTGCTTTCCCAGTACCTTTGATACCCTCCAACATCGAGAATCCTGATAAGCCGCAGGATCCTTCGTTGGCTTTAACAACTTCTGTGGCTTCAGATTCCGAAAAGCCCGTTTTAATCAATACTGGCAGTGGTAACAGCATCGAATCTCCAGTTCAAGTTACCCCAGTTGTAAATAATCCGCTAAATCCTGTTAAAGTCACACCTTCTGTTTTGGATCCTTCGAAACCAGTGCAAGTCAACCCAGTTAATTTCAACCCTGCGACTAATCCCCTTGTAATCGATCCTGTTCAAAATCAGCAAAGCGGTCTTCCTCTTTTCGTTAATCCATCAAACGATCAGCCTTTGATAATTGATGCATTAGCTAAACCCCCAATTGATTCCAAGGGATTCTCTAAATACCCTCCTCAATTCCGCCCGTATGGTCCGTTAAACGTGTTGATAAACCCGGGCATTCCAGAGAAAACGTTTACAAAGCCTACGGGAATCCCTCTGCAAAACACAGATTCCGGCAAAGTGGAAAAGCCAATGAAGCCTGGAAAGTTTCCACAGCCACCACCAGTTGAAAACGAAGCGGCTTTTAATCCCGGCTTACCTTTGAATGACGGATATACCATTATTGGGCCAATTCAAGGTCCTCTTCCCTCCCATTTCCTCAACAGCAATGCTTTAATCATTGGAACTTATTTGCCTAATGGAGTTGATCAACTCCCTCCTCCTTTAAATTTCCCCCCTAATTTTGCTGTTCAACCTCCCCCATCTTCATCAGTATCACCTCCACCTCTAAATAAAGTTCCTTCAGTTTCTCCATCACCTGTAAATCAATCTTCAGTTCTTCTCTCGTCCGCTCCTGTGCAGTTCCCTCCACCCAAGCAACCCCAGGACCCTTTTGTGGGAGGAATACCACCATGTGGAAGTCCATTTTTACGGTCTTATGTCCCTCCAGGATTTCATCTAACAAGTGTTAACCAATTCATTGGTTTACCAACCGTGCCCAACTCTCGATTTGTTTATCCTTGCCAAACTGTCGATCTGTTGAAATCGTTAGACTTTAAAATTATGAGGAGTTTGATCCTAGAATCTGGATTATTGCCTTTATTCGAGCACACAAGTAAGTCCATTTTAACATGTTGTCGGTACCCCAATAACTCGAAGAATTATGTAAATGTTTAACATTTTTCAGGAAATTACACTTTATTCGTTCCACCTGATGTTGCCTTCCGAAGACTTCCAAGATGGTTCCGAGACAGTCTCGAAGTAGACAAAAAGCTGAAGAAGGCCTTAGTACTTAATCATTTGGTGAAGGAGGATCTTCCTTTGGAAATGTTGGATAATGAAGAGCTCGTTCTAACGGCAAGACCTGGCGGTAACCGCATTCGTGTCAATATTTATCAAGCCTCCAGTTCATACGTACGTACCTTGTACTATTATCGCAAATTTACATTTTATTACTTTCCTATAATTACGTAATTCTCATTTTCTCATATTGCCCTGCATTGTGTTCTTTCACAGAGAACAATTACAGTGGATGGATCTGAAGTGGAGAAAGGAGACATTCTTACCAGTAACGGAAGGATCCACATTGTTAATAAAGTTCTGATGCCAAATCTTCCAAGGAATGCCGCACAATTTTTAAGTGAAAAGCTTGAATTTGAAAGTGAGTTGCAATACAATGTTCTACTAAACATTTTAAAAATAATTACGTAATTGCATTCATTTTTATATTCAGGCTTCTGGAATCTGATCAAAAGGGCAGATTTAATTGAAAGCTTCCAACATCCAAGACCATTCACTATTTTCATCCCTGTAAATGCAGCTGTGGATAGGCTAAACGATACAACTTTCCTTTCCGACATAGATAAGTTACGAAGTAAGAAACCAACAATTAACAATAATTTCCATTTAGTAAACTTTACTAACTCTCAACTTTAACTTTTCTTGCAGATTTCATAAATTATCACGTAGTGAACGGAAGTTATTATAGTAGTGGGCTAATCAACAATGAATTCTTGTTGACTAACTATGAAAAAGAGATTAAGCTTCAAGTTGTCAGCGACAGTTTTGCAAGTAAGTAAAAGTAATAAGATTGACAAACACGTTAGCAAAACTTGTGTAACTAAATATTTGCTTTATATCTAGGATCCATCAGTGGAATAAACGGGAACGTGCGAATCCTCAAGTCAGACATTACCTTAACAAATGGAGTAGCTCACATAATTGACAGATGCATCTCTGAAGACTCCCCCTTCTATGTTTATCCTCAAAGTGATGAGTTCCGGAATGAGTATGGAGTCATGAAGAGAAGTTTCAGAGTCACGGGAGAAGAAAAAAATATCTCAAATTCATTCTAATTATTAAATATCTTGACATATAAGACATTATTCTCTTTTGATCATTGTTATAATATATTTTAAGCATCAAAAAGACTGACAATCAGTTTTTTATGGATAGAACCCGGTTTCTTGTAAAATAATATATGTATTTAACCATTATAATTTTGTATTCTTTTTTAGCATTCCGTATACGAGTTTTTATTTTTAAGTTTGGTCATATAAAGTTATCATTATTCAAACAATGCTCATTACTAATTAATACATTCAGGAACTATTAAAAACTAAAATAATTTATATAAAACCAGTTTAAGCACAGATAATATGTACACAAAAAATACCTAGCTGTAATAAAATTTCCTTTAATATACCATTTTTCAATAAAACTAATGCTTAGTTATTTTAAAATAATTTAAATAAATTATATCACATTGCATGTTTTAGAACAGTAAGCTTATCGACATCCTTGGCATTATTGAATAAGCTAAACCATTTGCAATTTATAAACCCTTTGACAGATTTCATTCATTAACTTAAATAATCCCCATTCAAAATAACCTTTTTCTAAGACGTTATAGATAACATTAAAATAAACAATGCAATAAATACATAAAGTTTACGTTACAAAATATCTACATTGTTGTACATAAAACGTTTTAAAAATAACAATTAAAAAGATGAATACTGACATATCTTGAATGTAAACATGTAGTAAAAATATAAGTATGTAACTTTTAATTATCTGAAATTAAATAAAAACTATCTTAAATACCGCAACATTTAAAGCTTATAATTTTATATAAAACCTTCAAGCAGTCTCATGCAGTTTTAAGGCATTGAATAGTAACAAAGTAAATAAAATTATCCTGTTTAATGGTTTGTCACGGAAAGTTCGGAATATTTGCGCAGTATTATATAAAACGTTTGTGAAATAACATTCAGTTCAGTTTGGTTTTTAAGTCTATAAAATACTTTTCAAATTATAAATAAAAAGTTGTTTGCGAAGTAGTTTTTGTGACTGCGTTAATTTATATAACGCAACAATTTAGGACTTTTTTATACTAATCTAAATCTGTTAATTCTTTGAACAACTTCCTCCATTTGGTCATCACAGTCGAAATGATCATGAAGGTAGTACATGGTGGCGCGGTCGTATTTGTACGAATCTAAAACATCCCAGCCTAACATTAACTTTATAAAGTTTCTGATCGGGTCAACAGCTAAACTTTCACCTGCAAAACAAAGTAAAGGATTCATTGTAAAGATTACATAAACGCCTGAATAGATGAGGATTTAAAATATTTACCAAATGGGATGGCATCTTTCTCCAAAAGGGTTTTAATTTCTGCAAGAATATCCATTTGCAGTTGTTTCTCTTGTGTTTCAAATCCAATCGTACGTTTAAGTACGCAAGCGGAATGGTAATAAGTGTGAACAATGGGCTGGATGAGATTAGTTAAAAATTTCACTCTTTCCATGCTACTGGTTGTGTTTACGCAAATAAAAGTACCCTCTTGAGATTCCTAAAATAACCAATTTAATGGTTTGTTAAATTGATTTGCAAAGGATATTTATCCAATTTTAATCAAGATGATAACTAATTCTACCTCTTTAACAAAGACATTTGTTTCACAAAGGTAGTCAATTGTACTTCTTAAAGCATCCTCCAGTTTCGTGCATGGAGGAGCAAAGACAAACTCGTGTTGGAGGATCTCACAAATCTCAAAGCAAACTCCAAGCACGGCTTTCTCATCAAACCGCAAAGAGTCTGTTTCGGCGAGGTTCTCTTTGGCTAAAATTGACACGCTCGTCGCTATATAATAATTGAATAATATTATATAACTAACAGTACCTAATTTTAATCAGCTTTCATATACATTTTCCTTAAAAACTAACCTAAAACAGCCTCCATTGAATAAACAGGTAACAGGCAGTTGGAATAATAAGCTAGTTCAATTATGTTTGGTAGGATGGTTACGGGCTTCACTGTAATCGTTGGGCCATGGACCGATGGTTTCACCTCTTGTCGAACCAAAGCTTGTCCGAGCACAGTTAACTTTGAAGCAAATTTTAGAACAGGGTTCTTGGAGACTTATCTGCTGAATATTGTCAATTACGGTTAGAAAATTCGAAATTAATCTTAACTTACCCCATGGACCAGTCTTTCATCTTTGCTTTCAGATATGCCTACATCGTATCCTCGATCTAACATTTCCTGAATTAAAGCTTCAATTTCCTTTGACAATTCCTCCGTTGTTACCCCTTTTCTGTATTTGTTTAAAAGGAGGAAAGCAATTGCGTGTGTGGTCATCATACTGAAACACTTTTGGCCATCTAGAAGGGAAGAATTAATGGAGCAATAATTTCATTGATTCTATAAAGTAGCAGTTTTGAATGGGGTTTTAAACAGATTCTCACACACCATATATCACGTGTTTTCCTAAATTGTTCACTAATTGCCTGTGTTCCTCACTATCTGGAGGGTACATCATCACGTGCTTCACTTCCGCAAGCTCTTGACTCTTTTCAAATTCACCGTAGTTATTATTATTGCAATGAAGTTGTGGATAAGAAAGTGGCGAAGGGCTTCCGACTTGATGGGCGTGGACGTAGTTCTATTAACAAAATAATTTACAAATGAGTTACACAGCTATTACAATGAATAGTGATAGCTGGATTAGGATAAACGTTTACCCTGAGGGAGAATGGTTCTCCAAAATCAATTCTAGCACTTCCAAACTTTGCCTGAAGTGAGTTCCACAAACCCATGGCCGCCGAAGCAAAACTTTCGGAGACTTTTGGACGTCCAAGTTGCTCCCGAATGAAGTTTCCATCTAATAACCTTTCATAACTGAAGTTTACAGGGACAATTAAAGCATCTTCAACTTTCTTGTTCATGAGTGCGTCCACAACTATGCTAAGAAGTCCACCTGCATATTTCAAAAGGTTGTTTTAAAACAAACTAAAATTGGCTTTACAATATTTGCTTACCCTTTGGCAAGCAAGGTTTTCCCGTACGGGTACGTCCTCCCTCAATGAAGAACTCGAGATCGTTGTCATCCGTCAGAGTTCTGGTCATGTAAGAATGCAAAATTGCTCTGTAAACAATATCCCGTTTCCCTTCCCTAACATCCAGCCTTCTCTTAATGAAAAATCCGCCTACACTTCTCATTAACAAACTAAATATGGGAATGTTTAAGTTATCCCCGGCGGCAACTAAAGGAGCTCTAATGTCACATGCCACAAGGACCCAAGAGACTAAAACATAGTCTACGTGGCTTCTATGCACGGGCAGGTACACAATCGGATTCCCCATTTCCCTTGCTTTCCGAATCGTTTCGATTTGACTCTTCCGGACTAAAATTTGTGGATAAATCCTTCCCAAAGTTTTTCCAATTACCCACGAAGCAATTCTAGAAAATTAAAAGTAAATTATCATTTAAAGAATATTCATGAAATGGGAGGTTGAACAAGGGTTGAAGGACAATTATTTTTAGTTAATGAAGGGAAATGTTGATGAGGTTAGCTAGGTCCAAGCGTAGACATTGTCGTTATTGCTTGTCATTGAGTCTAACCGTCGATGTTCTATTTTCAACAAAAATTAGCTAACCTTGAGCTTCGAGGTAGTGGTTTGTTCTTTATTGGGGGTTTCTCATAAATGAGTCATATTTCGTATTCTATGCCAAAATCTCAGCAGCTGCAGTTACAGTCGCCGGTATTTATAAGATTTATTGGAAAGCCATTGATTAAAGAGGACAGTCATACAGGAGCTTGCTTGGATAATATCATAGCTGATTTTTTAATTGATTGCGCAACTTGAACTTGCACTTTAAAAAGGTAGCTTCATTTACTTGAGGAATGGTCATTGTACCTTTTTCACGAGCACATTTGACCTAGAAAAGGAAACGAGGTCTAAAATCTATCTATCTATATAATATTATAGCCAGCGTTTAATAAGGAGTAATAATGAGGGTGATAATAAATGACAATATGATATTGACGGCTGTGGCAGCTGCGGAATCGCCAACGTTTTGGGGATAAATTTGATTGCATTTTATTGTCATTTTTAAGACGATGACAATAACGGCGGTGGTAGCTGCAGCGACACCATTTCTAATATGTTTTTTTGTGGCTAGAAACCACTCTCTTCGCCACAAAAGAATATGATGCATTTTTGATAAATTATTAAATAACAGTGCATTACGTAGACCCATTTTTGGTACTGGATTTTAAGCAGTTTAACTGTCATACATTTAAATCTATTGAAGACAAGGTCAAACACACTTCAATTTTTAATGTAAATCGTGTTTAAATTTGTACTACTTCAAAAACAAGTTGACATTTTTTAAACTTAACTTTTCTGCTTGTTGAGTGTTCCTAACATGATTTTTGATACGAGGAATAACGAAGCTCATGTAATGATTGCGTTAATAGCAGCAAAAAACTGTTAAAATGTTAATCCAAGCTCCTTTTTGAGAACATAAGTGATAAAGATATTTAGCTGTGATCTTGATTGTTGTTATGCATGCGACTTTAATTTTAACAGCTACTTATTTTAAAAGCAATTACCAATGTTTGAAAAAATGTCATCGCAAGCTAAACGCACTTATGTGACAAGTTACCATAAGGACCCTTAATTTAAGAGGTATGCATAGTTTTTGAAGAAAAAAGAACATTTTTAGTCAGAAGCACATCCTTTGTCATATTATGTCACTACCGTTTAGAGCTTATCAAAATGGAAATCTAACTAGGTAGGTAGTAAATAATGATGATAGTCGTTTAGAGAGACGCAAATTTAGGTAGTAGGAACGCAACACGCACTCTCTCTTTCACTTAAAATTAGCTATGTTTTTAGGGTGCCCCTGCTCTTGAGGAGCTCCTGCAACAAAAAGTAAGTCAATCCTCATTTTTTCTAGGTTACCTCAGCAATCATCATCATCAAAAGTTCTCAAATTCTAGAGTTGTCTGTTCGGTATAACTGCGTACTTACATAACAATATTTTGCCTGGTTACTCAGTCGTTCTAAAGGGACGATTTCCAATAATGTAAATTTTGCACTGACTAGCCCTTCAAAAAGTGAAGTTGAAAGGATGTGGATACAAATGCATAAAAAAGTGTGGATTATTAGATAATGATAAAAGAGCAAGCGAGAGTAGCTCTAATTGATAATTTCTGAAGTTGTATAACTGGTAAAACAAGTGTCATTTTCTGCTTCCATCCTCTGAAGTGAATGGGAAAGTAAGAAGAAAAATTTAGGTGCGCAGATTCACTGCTAAAGAGTAATTTGTCACGCGTGTGTAGGTCATGGCTATTTCGAGTAGGAATGTATGCATAAATGTTGCCTAAAAATGGAGTGTAATAATTATAATAGTCATAGAGAAGTTTTTTCTTGTCATAGCCTAGTAAATTACTTGTTTTTTGATGATTGTCGCTGTTAATTCATCATGACTGAATGTGTTGGTGTTAATAAAAGTCTGAATGTTTTGTCAAGTTCAATGCAATGATGATGACAGGGATGACATTAATTAACGGGAAGTAAGAGAAAAGTTTAAGATAAAATGAAAAAAGATGCTTACCGAACATAAGTGGAGAACCAAGGATTAGCTGCTTGCTTAGCCCTCATTCCTGCAACAATTTGCTTTGTTCGTTGAGTGTGTTTATGCAAAAGCTTTTCATAAGTTCCTTCCGGAGCTTTTGGGTGAAGCTCCATTTTTGCGGCTTGTTCAATCGCTTTGTTAACTTTCTTGTCAGTCATCATCTAAATGCATAAAATATTTGCTATTATTGAATTGCATTTTGAAAGACATAATTATAAGGAGAAATCAATGCAAAATAAACTTACGGCTTTGAGCTTCACCATGGAATACTGTTCGCCAATGAATCGTTTCCTCCACCAGAATACAAAATACGCACAGAGACGAACATACCAGGGATTGTGGGGTAGTCTCGTATCACATTCCAAAACGTTTTTAAGGTCAGTGCTAATTTTCCTTGGTTGTCTATGCAATCCCTGTTAACAGTTTAAAATTAGTTAAATTCGCCTGCAAAATTCATTTCAGCATTAGTTTTGCTGGAATTTTACCTTTTTTGGAGAATGGCAGCATACGGAGCACAAAACGGGTTTGTTTTCCACGTCCTCCTTTGAATTCAGTTCATTTTGTAAAGTTCTATAGAAATTGAGATCTTTAACTGGCTTCTTCAAGTGATCAGGTTTCCTCCCATATCGTCTCGGATTCAAATCTGATTTTGTATTGGGGATCCCATGAAGATATTTTTCCTCCCTTTGATTCACACACTCCCCGCACGGGGTCCGACTGCTGGTGGAGGGGAGGAGGAATACTTCGAGTTTCTTGAAAAGCTGGCGTACCGCATTCGCTGCACTTGTTCCCCTGTTTTTCAAAGTTTACGAAAAAAATTATTTCGAATCGAAGAAATTATTACAAATAGAAAAATAAAATAGCACAAAAGATTCCAATTTGTAACAAATAACAAATATGCTTTTATTTAATGTTGCGTAACAGTTCTGCACCAAATCAGGAATATAAACAACTGTACAGCGTTATTTTCTTGTACGCGTAATCATAATCAGCGTATTTTTTAGAAACCATATTTGAACTTCGACAACCAAGGCGTGCTTCAAT
>JAANSO010000036.1:0-109783 GCA_036507315.1 Lepidocyrtus fimetarius | reverse complement strand
TGCAGTAAAAAACAATTTAAAAGAAAGTTAAGTTAAGAAAGCAACAAATACGTATAGCTTATCAGTACTTTTGCTGTATATTTTGCACAAATTGGCCAATGCAGCAAAAATTAAAGCAGCCATTATTATCAAATGCATACGTTCAGCTAGTCGGTTAATGGTTTTACTACCGTTTATTTATGGACAACCCCATCGTTTCCTTTTCTTATTTTTTTAAAGAAACATCCTCAGGTAAATGTCACTTCCTTTCTCTTCCTCTCCTAAGATGGCTTCCGACAGTCGCCAAACTCCTCAAACCGCTATCTTTTTATTATTTTTATGATAATGATGATGAGGAGGGGAAGCCAAACCGGGGATTTAAACGGAAATGATCCTGGAAAAACGGAACTTGTAAAAAGAACGGGGAAATCTTCGTAATGACAATCATTATGACACTAGAGCGATCAGCTGATCGTCTTTTTTAAATCTCAAAAGATATTTA
This sequence comes from Lepidocyrtus fimetarius, assembly GCA_036507315.1. NCBI lineage: Eukaryota > Metazoa > Arthropoda > Collembola > Entomobryomorpha > Entomobryidae > Lepidocyrtus > Lepidocyrtus fimetarius. The sequence continues at coordinate 109,302 of JAANSO010000036.1, read as the reverse complement.
AGCAAAGATAATTATTCTGATAAAGAGCCTTTTGTAAAGTTTGTGGAGGAAATGCAAAGTGATTTCCAATAGGTAAGTTTTTCTCTAACGTTGCAGCTGAATCAACCACAAAAAGCGATAAAAAATATAAAAAGCTAATCCTTTTCCTTCACATCATCAAATGCAAGATATATTTTTTCTTGGCAGGGGTTCAAAGTCTGATGGAGATCAGTGCCAAGCTTCACTCCTTGGATCACTAGTTACCTTCTTGAAACGTCTTGGACCGCGCCAGACCATCGCTTTTGTGTAGGTTGTGCCAGGAAGGAAAAATTAAAACGAACATTATTGAAATAAAGAAACGGAAAAATATTCCCCATTTTTAAGCTTAAAAGGACAATTTAAAGGAATTTTTTACTAGTTTTCAATTTAAAAAAAGTAAATTAAAAATTACTCGTTTTTCGTGAACCTTCTTTATAGTGGACAAGTTGGTTATAGAGTTTAATTATTATTTTCCGGTGGAAAAAGCACAGTCCAAGAAGGAGTTGATGAATGACTAGTTTTCTCAAAGTTGAGTAGTAAATTCAGTGTAAATAAACATATGGTTATTAAACCCTCTTTATTTCTCCGTCCCATGTGTGTCCCCTGATAGGAATCTTTGTGGGATGAAGTGAGTGGAAAAGTCTGGAAAAGTTCTCCAGAATGCTGTGTGTATAATATCCATTACCGGTTTTATTATGTTGTCCCAGCACAAACTATTTTTCCTCAAGTTAATTGAGACTACGAGGCAAGGGAGTGTCTTTGGATTAAAGATAACTTTCCCTCTATCCTTTCCTCTTTAAATATCTTCCCTCTCTGACATTATTATCAGAAGGAGCAACTACACTGGATTAACGATAAAAACGAGAAGAACGCCAACTTTGGAAAAACTTTCTCCAGAGGAATCCTCACCACCTTTTCCTCTTTCCTTATATTAATTTACTGTATATAATAATAATAATGCTCTTAAAGCAAGAAAATAGTAAAGCTACTTAGGAGATAAACGTTAAGCCTTTTTCCCAAGGAGGAATACGGTTTTTTGTGGGGCTTTTTTGGTAATAACAATATTCAAGACAAGATGCCATAATATCACTCTTATTTTGTGCCCGTCTTTTTATATTAAATATGCTCTCTGCAGCAGCTCCTGGCGTTTCTAATAAATCCTCATTCTATTTCCAAAGAGGTGGATGGGAAGAGGAACTGTTCGTAAATTACGTCACGGGGAATGGGAACAGAATACACTTTTTATATGATGACCCTATGTTTAATGTTACCAAAGAAGGCAACTGTCCCGACGTGACGTAATTTACGTACAGTCCCTAAAAGACTATAAAGGAATCACTTTATGGCAAGAGACTTGAGAAAGCCAAATGTCTAATGTGAGGGGATGATGATGATGAGTCTTCATAATCATCGTTTTCCATTTCAATCCACCTCCTCATCCTGTGTAGTTAGTTTGATGGCACTTCTTCTCTTCCCTTCTCTTGAAACTCACACACACGTCAACCATCTCGAAAAAGTTTGACATTTCGCTGAGAGGGGAAGAGACGACAAGTTAAATGGCATGAGTCTGAAAAGAAAAGAGAGTCGCGGGAATGAAGAAAGAAAGAGGAGAGAGTGTATTACCTTGTATGGATGACATAATGAGTTATCCGGCTGTTGTGAGTGTCAAGTGGTGGTGCCCATGAGAGGTTCACAGCTCGTGAAGCAAACGCTAGAATCAAGGGCCTCCCAGGAGGATCAGGGACGTCTGTCAACAAAACAAGAAAGAAAGAATATTATAACTGTTGTTGTAGAAAAGCGGAAAGTATAAACTCTCAGAGTTTTCAAGATAAGCCGTTATTACAAAATAAAAACACCAATAAATTTCTCCAAACGACGCGGAGACAACGAGAAGAGATCAACGCTAGGATGGTTTTACAGATTGAACATGGCTTCACTCTCAGACAACAAAATGGGGATCAAAATATGCAACTAGATAACTAGTGTTGTTACCCGATTAATACGCTTGCTTGTTTGCCTAGACAAATGTGCAACAAAAAATATTTTAAAAAGCCAAAAAATGAAATCTATAAATTTTTATCTATAAATTTCTTTGCATAAAATGCATCAGTCGTTCGCTCCATCTCAGTGGCTTTTCATTATGCCCTGTAAGTGTCAGTTAAGCCTCCAAACGAGCTAAACTAAAATGTGCATGCCCGAATGGAATGACACACACATACTGGGGACGAAATATGGCAAATATATATCTAGATATTGTCTAAGAGAGGACAAGAAATGGCAAGATCAAGTGAATCCGTTAACCCTTTTAAAGTAGTAGAACTAGAGCCACTTTTAGTTGAGCTGACTTGTCTCCCACCCGCCCAAGGCTAGTTTTCCCTGACAAAAGTGAAATAGAAAATTCCTTGTTTACTTAAATCCCTTTCTTTCAAATTCTTTTCACAACAAATTCGCCATTTGTAATTCTCTAGAACAACTCGTCATCATCACCCGTCATCATCAACTTTTGTTGAACGTCTTTTCCACAATTAAACAATTTTTCCACATACTCTTCACTCGAGAGTGCTTTTACGCTTGAGTGGCTGATGATTATTCTCCCGTCTCTAATTTTAGTTAATTGGCAGTGTTAATTGTCTACTCTTAGTTTATTAACGAGTCACTGTTCCATAAATTCTATTTACCCGACTTGTTTTTCCAGATAGGGAAATGTGCGAAAAACTTTTCTAAATTAGTAAGCATTGGAGTGAATTGAAGGGAACATGTGCGACAAACCATGTAATACACGTTTTATACATTTTGCATACAAAAAACCTACAAAGTTGGAATGCTAAGTTTTGATGGTGAAATTTATTTCGCCATATGGGCATGTTTTTCTTTCAAATGTGCTACACAACAATTTTTGAAAAATCTGCAAAACGGTGTAAATCACACGCACAGTTTTTACTGACAAAATATCAGAAAAATGTAACATTTTGTTTCATATTGCTGACAATTTCTCTCTTAAAAAACAAAATACTTTTTAAAGAAATCATTTTTGCTTAAAAAGACAAAATCTTGATCTTTGTATGACATCGTTTACGAACAGTCCCTATTTTATTCACACATTGAATATTTAAGTACGTTTGTTAAAGCCGTTGCAAATAAATTGCAAAAGCTAAAAATAATCTCTATTTTACATTATTTCTACAAGAATAAAAAATGAAGATCGCTTTCATGATTGAAATAATTTTCTTGCCCCGTTTTCCTATCAGCGTTTTTATTTATCTATTGTTAAAATAGAGAGATAACTTGGATAAAAAATAATTTATTGTTTCCCAGTGTTTCCTTCAGGTAAAGCTTATGTTTCCAAACAGATTTTCCAATTTATATGTAAATTGAAATAAACTCTATTGATTGAAGGCGTTAACATAAAACCCAGAAATGTATAAAAAGCCGCGTAACATCGGAAACTCGGGAAAACTTTTAAAACCTATTTCAAAAAAGGTGTAAATTTCTTCATTACAGATTCTCACAAGAACTAAAATTCTGGTAAATAAATTCCTCTACATTTTTCATCTGTGGAATAATTTTATTGGAGAAAAAATAGAGGAATGAAAACGATATGAGACTTTTCAAATTCTGCGTTTTCTTCAGAGATGGAAAGATGGATGATATGGAATTTGTAACGCACTCCTAAACTAGTGCTAAACAAGTATCTATTTCTATGTCGGTGATCATCTTATAATGATGGAATACTCGTCAATAGTCCCGGAAAGGAAGATGGATGACCAATGAAAACCACTCTCTTTAAAAATGTTAGTAATAACAGAAAAATATGTATTTTTATAACGTTATATAGTTGAGCTTGCTCAATAAAAATAAATCGAAATGTATGAGAAAAGCCTTGTTTCGACCTAGAGCCTAGAAATTATTTGCTCGAAGCTTTCCCCAGTTTTCATATCTTACGTAATAATAAAACTCAACTCAGCAATGTTTTTAAACACGCAGTTTTATCCAATACCCCACATGGTCATTTCCCAGGACTGGGAAATAATATCCACACTAAAAGTTTAAATTACCGAGATGAAGTTTACTAAATGTTGCAGGTAGCATATTGCCCACAATTTCCCAATGCCCTCAAAGTTGGAAACGGGAAATGGTATATTATATCCCACCTTTCATCTTTCGTAAAATCTGCGTTAACTACGTTTCATATTTGATGTTGTTTCGTACAAAGAAAATCCTCAATTTTGATTAAATTTAAAATATTTGTTAAAGCCTACACCCAGCACACCGTCGCGAGCAACATCGTCATCGTATTTTTTGAACGGACGCTTTTAAACCTTAAATAATAGTATGAGGAGAAGGAAGAGGCGTAGGAGGAAGTATATAAAAGACACTTTCCATTATTATATGAGAGATGGACAGAGATTTTTTCCCCATTTTGATTTTTATTGCTCCCCATCATAATTTATATACTGCTTGCTACGCCACCATTGCCCATCCAACCACCACGGGCCTACAACATAACCTACCCGTTATTTTCATCTGGCTTCTTGATGGCCGCTCATGGAAAGTTGGAAAACGACTGTCCAATAACATTATCCTAAAGGAAATGTTGTTCTTCTCTAACAATCCACACTTGTGAGCTACACTCCGTTTATTTTTTTAGCCATCTTTCTAATAATTTCCAATGTTGTATTATGTAACGGAGATTTTAGCTTCATAAGTTTTTTATCAACCGACTACTCATCTTATTCAAGTGAAAAGCAAGGTATAAAACCCTCGCTATAGTGAACCTTCCTTGTTGTGGACACGTAGTTAAAACAGGTTTTAACTGGTTTGTTACATCAGAGTTTATATAAATAGGTGAGGCAGTAACGGTTGCAAGCTCCTTCGTTACTTTCTCGTCTTTCAGCATAAGAATATATCAGAAATGGTTGCTTGAACAAAATCCTGGAGTAGTCGCGAATCCATATTTTCTGGTCTGGTGAATAAAATAATGGGAAAAACACACCACAGGAGATTTTCTAACGGAAAGAGAAAAGCTTAACTTTCACATCCAGATTAATAATAGGAAAAAGAAAAGAAATATCTTATTTTTTACATAATTTCAAATATATTGAATATACTCCTTTTTTATTATGATTTGACGCTGTCAATTCTGGATTTGATCAGCAGCTGCTGCTGTTGCTTCTGTTGAACGTAAAAATAAAAAAAAACATCTGGGATGCTGTATTAGGAGAGAAAACGTGTTGTTAAGCTTTTTTCCTACTTTCCCCCATTTCTGCTATTTATTAAACGCGAATGTTTTTAACACGTTCCATGCGTAGCTTTTAAGAAGATATCCCGTTCTGCTTTAATGATTACATCGTCGTCTTTCTAGTTCAGTAGAATTTTGGGATGTTGCAAAGCTTGAAAAAAATTAACGAACGTCTCGCAAGAAATCCTTTGATAAAAAATCTAAAAAGGAAGTTAACTCGGAAAAGTTCAAAGGAAAAAACGGAAGCGTTTTAATACTTTAAAAAGGACGCTTTTTTCCAAGAAACTAACCTATTTATATTGCGAGCTCTGACTAGAGAATCAGATTTTGGAAGTGTCTTCGCTAAAAACAGATTTAAAAAATGCAATTCTGGAATATTTTTTGCACATTTCAATGGATTTAATACAATTGAATAAGTGAAGAATAAGGCGTTTTAAATTAAACTTAAAAATGTTAAAATTTATGCAGAAATTTTTAAGTAATTTTGCGAGCGGTTCGAAAACCTGTGTTTTTATCTGTTTTTACATAATCCTTGGTGAAAGCTTTCCGTAATTAATCAGTCTGTGCACAAGTTGCTAGCTACTTAATGTATAATAATTCTGCAGGTAAGTAGTACTAAAATCACAGCATGAGAACAAGTGACAAGGAAACTAGAGAAAGGTAAATATCTGATAAGAGAGCTGAAGATGAGTGCGAAAATATTGTTATCTCTATTCCTCTAAATTTTCAAGTGAAGACGAGAGAGGAAGAAAATTAGAAAAAAATTCTTTGGTTCAAGTCACTTTCTCATCTATATGTAAATTAGTTACATAACATTGAGTAGGAATTGAAGAAGGGGATTTAAATCTTCTTTTGGTAGGAAATAATAAAAAAGCTTCCAACTTACATCTTTCATCAGTGTTCATTCAACTCCTCCTTTGAACAAGGAAGGTGGAGAGAGAAGTGGTGGGAAAACGGTTAATTTTAAGGAGACTAAATTAACATAAGATTTAAAAGGAATTAGGCAGTGCATTGTTACCTTCTTTGACAACAGGAGCAGCCTTACCTCTCTATTTTATTGTGTTCCCTTAAATTTTCCCGTAAAAGTAGAAATTTAAAAACTCCGACATAGCGGACCTACTTTATAGTTGAATTTTAATATACTACAGACTATTTTTTAGGTTTGTTGTAGAAGAGTTTTCCATTTCCTTTTGTTGCAGACACACTGACAATTAATGCAATTCCTTTCACTGTGTGACTGATGGGAACGAAGTAAAAGGAGAAGAAAGTCTCATTTTTTTCGCAGAATCCCACAATACAGAAGCTGCATGGAAGGTTCTCGATAACAAGGGAAAGGTGTTCTGGTATAAATAAGCTGGAGAGACAAATTCACGGTACGAGAGGAGAAAAAATAAGAAAAGGAAATGGAAAACTTTTTCTTTTCCTACGGGTTTGGAGTAAGATAAGCTGAAGGAAAAAAGGAACAAAGAAATAGTGAGAAAGACAAGAAAGTTTGAATTATTCATGGGATGGCCGAGTCACTCATCTGCTCACTTGGTTTATCTTTTTACTCGCTCTTCACGTCATGTCTCTTTTTATTTCTTGTCTCTTTTTACCCCTGTTTCTTTCCCAGCTCAAATCAGGTCACGTGAAAAACACAAATTCCAATGCAATAAGGAGAAAGGATGTGTTATTGTGCATTTCTTTTTCCTGTGCAAAAAAATCAAAAAGAATGAAACGAAGGAGAAATGTTGAGATGGATTCAATGTTGCTGAACAAGAGCACAGCAACACTTTCTTCATAACTTTAAATCTACGTGACTTCAATCTTGAACATTTTGTAGATATTTTTTAAAGGCTGTAGTTATTATTGCTGCCTCCAGCAGAAAAAAAGTGTTTTTTCCTGCTCGGGAGTCACTTTCTTTTGGTGAGTGACGGGTAGTAAGTGATAAAAATTTGAAAGTTGTATTCCTCACGAAAATAATAATAATAGTAGTTAGCAGGTTTTCCTTGAAGCAGAGCAAAAAGGTAGTTGTCCTCCATTTCCTTTGTAGGATTTTTTTTAACTTCACGGGAGGACGACGTAAGGTACGGGGTCTTTATAAATTTATTATTTTTTCCGGTGTTGTTGTATTGCACAAAGTTTTTCTTCTTAGGGGATGTTCCAGAATAATGTTGTGTTTAAGATAGAAGGGGACCATTGGATACCCCTTCAATCTCGGGTTGTTGATATAGTGCCAGGGAGACATCTACACATTGCGTGACGCTGTTTATGAACCGTCCCTATATTTTGCTTGCTCTACTTTTAAACTAGGCAAAAAAGAAGAGGAGAATGTTAAAAAGGATGAGTTTAAATAATAATGAGATTGTTTAGGGTTCACACACTGAAACTAGATAGGTTATGAGGTGAAAAAGGGATTGATTTCGAACTACATTATTACAAGGATATGAGCTCTTGATTCAATTTTTGGCTTATTTTGATTTTTTCTAGTTTTGCAGGTTGCTTTAGAAGCAGAAGAGTGAGAAAGAATAATGGAAACGGGTTTGTTCATAAATTACACCAAGCTATTTTTGAACATGGTACGTCGAGACTCCCAAGGATCCTAGACCACCCTCGTCACTTTCATGAATGGACAGCCCCAAAGGCTTAATCATATTTGGAACATCATCAACAACAACTTTTATTTTGGCAGTAAAAAAGTTGAAATCAAACCCTGCAAGAATTATTTAATCAAGCATTTTTAACTCCATTGAATGTTTTAATAAAGTGAGTTTTCAATAACTCTCTCGTCCAATCAAGGAAGGTAAATGAAAAAGAAAATTAAAAAGAGAGAGCAACAAAGTGATATAGAAATGAAAGGATGAAAGCTGCAGATATGACATGAAGATTCAATATTATTAAAACTCCAAAAGTTAATATTCCCGTCAGTACCTTTTTTATTTCAAGCAAGAAAAAGGAAAAATGCAGAACATATGCTGTGAAAGGATGAGAAAATAAGGTAAGATTTTTTTGCCAAGAAAGGAAACTAATACCTTTGTATGTACATGTTTTCAATGCTTTCCCTGGCACAATACATCAAATTTTATATCTTCCGTGTCCCGTTAGGTGAAAGTGAGAGAAAATAAATATTGCTGGAAATGGGAAAATGTTGAAAGAACGGAAGGAAGAGCTGCAACAAACAAAAATAGCTACAACAAACTGTTCACAGAAACAGAAGTGGCGGAGTAGTGGAGCCGCACATGATTTATGTAGTACAATACACTACACAATGCATTTAGACATGTATTCCAGTTGGGAAATATTTCTAATTTCCATAGGTGGGAAATGGGAAAATATACCCTCAGAGCACTACATTGCATTAACATAGAGTATTTGTATAAAAGCAGGAATTAATCGCGACAACGTTGTTTTTCATTGCTGATAACTTCCCAAAAACATCCCGTGAATGCATGAAAGTGGTAAATAATTGGTATGCACTAGTGGTATTATTTCCCAGTGTATTTCAATATTTCCCAAGATGTTTCCCACGAAACTGGAAGGTATCTATTTGAAAAAAATACTTTTTTCGCGATGACAAGCAGTATTCTATTTCTGTTGTTACTGTGATAAAAAATAAACCAAAAGTTGTAATTGTTGTTATTTTTATACATGCAGTCAAGGCAATACTTCTTTGATCAGCTGATCCAAAACTTTCTTCTTGTTGGATGCAAATTACAGGGAAAACTATTTTAAAAAATATTCCTGATAAATAGACAGTGGTTGGTTTATCACTGTCTTATCATCACCCTTTTGATAAATCAATACAAAGTGAAAAGGGGAAGCGTATGCTGCTGAATTGATACTTCCTACGTAAGGATTGAACTGTAAGCTGAAGGATGAAGATTTGATTTTTGAGATTTTACAGAAAACAAAGAAAAAGAAAGAATTTAAAAGTATGTGAAAGTATTTTTGATCAATTTTTCCCTTTCTTTCCACCCATTCAAGTCATCTCATGGAGGAAAAAAGCCCATTAAGAAATGTACATATAACGATTTTTTATACGCTATCATCTCACGAGATTGTTTCTTTGTTTAGATAAACACAAGAATAGGTTTTCCCCGAGAAAAAATAGATTATCTGAGTTATATGGATTTCTAGAAAACGACTGTGAGGAGAATCACAATGCATACCAATAAGGTCTGAAGTTTTAGTGTCTGAGAGAAAGCAATCTTTTATTATGCAAGGTGGACAAGTTGTACATTGCGTAGAAAAATTCATGAGCCAAAGAGAAAAGAGAGCTAAAAAGACAAAAGGTATATCATCATTCTACTCTCAAAATATAATTTTCAAGAGTACCTCATCCTTTCCCTTTCCTACGTATAGACTCGTCCACTTGAACAAAAAAGTTTGAATAAAATGGAAGTAGTTTTTGACCCGAGAATTTCAAATGAGGTGAACTTTTCTTGTTTTCTAAACCAATGCATTTTTATGTTGAATTTTCTCCTGAATAGAAAAAAAGTATTATGTGAAAGTTGATGTCTAAATTTTTGACGAATATTGCAAAAATAATTAAAACTAAGTTATCAATTGACATATCTGTCGGTAAAGGTTAGGGACAGTCCATCAACATTGTCACCAGTGGGTCTGGGACTCTCACTCCTTTAATTAACAATTAAAAATTACAATTGTACCATAATTTGTGAATAACCCTTTAAGACTATATATTTCTAAAGATGATAAAATAGATGAAAAGGTAAGGAAACTGAATTTCTTTGTAAAACAATTGTTTTCTTAACACAAAGCGGATCCAAAGAAGTTGATTCTTCCCCTATTCTATTTCATGAGATCACCAATTCACATCGATATGTTTTTCCATTTTTTCCCCATTCTCAAAACGGCCAGCCATTTTACACGTGAATAAAATACAAATGAAAAGGAAGGAAGGAGCCAAGAAAATGTGACTTGTTCTGAAGAGAAAAGATTGAGGTAAAAAAGATGAATAAAGTTGCACGTGTGGAGAGAATAAGGTTGTTGTAAGATGAAGCCAAACAATTCCCTTCTGAGTTTCCATCCTGTTCATCAAAGTCACCGATAATTGGGCTACGTGAACGTTCTTTCTTTCTTTTGAGTGGAGAAAGTGAAACTAAATGGTTTTATTGCTACTTGCACAGAGAAATAAAACGATGAACTATGTAAATACTATTCAAAGGTTAGCAAAAAAGGACTTTGAAAACGTAATGAAAATAAAATCCAATCGTGGAACAAAGGTTACTATAATTATTGTTTTTTATTCAAACGTTCAGTTGCTTCTTTGAGAGATTAAACTATGAGAAAATCATAATTTTTTGTATTTCTGTTAATTTCACCAAATTTATTAAAGTTTTCAGATCATTTTTGTAAAGAAGCGGTATTGCTTGCTCAGCAAGAAAACGTTTCCACTCGCTAAGCAGATATTATTTATTCCGCATTGGATTTTAAACCCGTCTCCCAAGCGGATTATTCAATATGAAAACTCAGGGAAAATTTCCCCCAGAAAAACACACAAGGAACTAAAGATATTCTTTGATAAAAGTTTGTAAGCCATGGAAGAACTAGTTAGAATGTTTTTATCATTTTCTAAAGTAAGTCTGTTTGCCCAACAGACGGACACACCAAATATTTATTCCATGCCTTGACTACATTCAATTTAGTAGTATTTCCAATACAATACTTTAATATTATGTAATAATCTAGGTTATTTGGATTTTTATCTCCTATTACTTTAAGGCTTTCTCTTTCCCCTCTCCACATCTTCCTTCCTTCGCTTCCTCTAGTTTTCCTTATTTTCCAGCTGACTTGTCACGTATTAAACCCTACACGATTACAATGCGACGGGGCGGAAAGCGAGTTTGATTTTTGTGCTTGATTATTTTTTATGTAAGTAAAAATAATAAAATATCGAAGAATTGCTTGCTTTACTGCAATGAGATTCCCTTCCCATTTTTCTTTTTTGGTTGAAATGACGCAACGCTTCTCTTCTCAACTTTTGCTACAAATATTTTATAAAGGGAAAAATTAGCTACGATGTATCCAGCAATAATTAATTAATTTTTGTATTATTATTCAAATGATGGATTAAAATATTGGCAAAAAACAATTTACCAATAAGGAGCAGTAAGTTTTTGCTATAAATGCGAAAATTGTGTATGAAGAAGATATTCAAAATAAGATCTCGCGTTGTTGGCGTAGCCTACGGATGAATGAGTTTGTGAAAACTGAGGAATTTCTTCATTTGTGTGTAGTTGTACACAGAGCAGAGGAAAACCAATTTCCACATAGATTAATGCCCTGCTTCTCTCCAGCTCAACCTCTCCTGTCCTGTGGAATTATCTTGTATAAGAAAAATATTTTCGGAATGTTGCAATTTCTCAGAAGAATTGCACGTGATGAAGATAGTTAATCAGAGTCATAGAGAAAGAAGAAGAATTGGAGAGAGGCTTCCCCGGTTTAATTTTTTGGTTATATATGCATAAACTTCTGTCTTTCTACTTTAAATAAGATGAAGGGTCTAGAGTTGCCAGCGGGAAGGTTATTTAACACAATCTCGTTAGTCAGATAAGCTCTCAATTTAATTGTAATGATCAGTTAAGGTCTCGTTAGTGTATAGCAAGGTGCTACCTTTTATGCTAGAGTATCGTGTCGCAGTTCAAAGCTGAAGAAATAAACCGGTATTGCTTCATTCTCGTTAAGGTCTCGTTAGTTAACTAACGTAAGCTTATCTGACACGCTTGTTAGAGTTAAAGCCTATCAGATTTTACAGCTTGGTGTTTCCTGGATTACAACAAAATGTATTCATTTTGGAGAGGAGTTTCAACACCGCAGAAAAAAGAAAAGCAAGCGAGATTATTTAGGAAAGGAGTGAAAAGAATGATTGATGAGGGCCCAGGTGAGGGTTGTCTCACTGATAGTTATGCATAAAGAGACGCGCTTCCTTCACTCCTTTTCCCTCCTTCTCTAAATAGAGAAACAAGGAGTGTATATGCCAGGCTGCTCAAGTGAAAGATCGATCATTTCTAAATAGAAATAGTTATAATGGCCGAGTGCTTTTCTCTTTGTTGACTATTTCACAGGCAGCCGTAGAGTGAGAAAGGAAGATGTCTTATGCCAACTCAACCGTTCAATCCTGATATAATTCATACATTCATAATACTATTAACCGTTTTAAATCCTCTGAAGATTTTCGGATGAGGATGACGTTGACTCAAAATCAAGACATAAAACCTCTTCACTTCCCTTTATTCCTCTCCTGCACGTCCCCACCTCCCATTCTCTATTGATTTTATAAACTTCTCTCTTCACTTAAACAAGCTCTATTCATTTTCCTTCTTAATCACCATTTATTTCAAAATGCAGCTTCAGCTAAACGGATAAAAAGTGGTAAGTTCCTAAGAAAATAATACAAAACGGGAAGGATGATAAAGTGAAATTCAGATTAAACGAACAAATTTGGATACAAATAATAAATTATACGCGTTTAAAATCTACTTGTACATAATAAGGAATGCACACTACAGCGGAGTTTCAGTGTATTTCGATGATCTTTTGAGGTTTCAACAGTGAACGTACGTGCACTTTGGTTAAATTTTGTTTTGCTGGTGGATATTACAAATAAGAAAATAGCAACAAAAAGCTCGATGGTGTACACACAGCCTGGTTTTGTTTTTAATGTAAAGAGGGAACTAACAAGGGGGACCACCCATTGCGGGGTGTATTTCAAGTTTTAAACTCATTTCAAGCGAATTTTAGTGAAACCTCCTTCATCATCGTAATAGCAGTACTAGAAAGAGAAAGAGTCCAATCCCCATTATTATTTTACAATGAAGGGAGAGAACAAGTAAGTGGTTCTGCAAAGAGGTTTAATATTATTCTTATTCCACCAAGAATGAAATAGTGTTCCACTAACATTACAGGGAAACCCTGTCATAACAAACCTTCCTTTTAGTGGACAAGTAGTTGGATTTTAATAATTTTTAGTTCGTTATAACGGAGTTGATTGGTATTGCTTTGCATGTAGATCGTAAGTGGCCCTGAAGATTTTAAGCTGTTTTCGCTATTCTTCCTCGTATTAATGATGTCTTCACATGACAAAGTTAAATTTCTCATTCAAAGAAAAAGCCTTCCCACTTGCTCTACATTTGTGCTAAATTATGCCCCCATCCCGTTCTTCCTTTTGTCCTCCGCTGTTCTTTTTAATGAGTAGGTGAAGAAGGAGGACGCGCAGGATTATTAATTTTTAAGTTCTCTCCACCTAGTAACTAGTTTTGAATATTGAAAGTGAAAGGAGTGTGTTCAGCAGGGCTTCTCAATTCCTCTTAAGCCGCTTGATACTATTTAAGGGGAAATGGGAGGAAGGAAGGAAATTAATTTTAGTGGTGGAATTTTCCTCGTAGCTTATTAGCCCGTAATGTGATCAATTAGCATTTGGGTGCATTAAGCTCTTGTGGGATTTTAAAAGTGAAAGAGAAACAGAGGCTTGTTTAGAATTTTAAAGTTTTTGATGACTCATTCAACGAAAAATAAAATGAAAGAAATGTGCACATGCACAAGTGCCTTTGGCTTATTCAATGTCACTCCTGTTGTAGATAAATTTTAAAAATTGGGTCCTCTACTTGTCGTCCTCATTAAATCCTAATGATTCAAAATTTTGTCTCTTTCCTATTTAGAAATAATTTTCTCGTATAATATCATTTTTGTTTTCTGAAAGAACAATTGATTTCTTTACAATTACAAACCACGACTTTCCCTCCACTCCCAATTAGTTTACGATTTGAAATGGGACGCGGGAAAATCATGTTTTTTCAACGACTCTTTATTTACTGTAAATTGCAGGGAATAGAGAAATTATAGAGAGAAAGGGGGAGAAAGTTAAAAACCCATTTTGGTAATAAACATTGAGTCATTATTTTGACGTTATATGACAATGCCCAACCCACTCGTGATTTCTACTCCATCACTCAACAAAAGCCGAATGCTTGGTCGTAATCAAAAAGGTTTTAAATAATTGAAGAAAATCAAAAATTATTGAAAAATAGTTGTTTGAGTAGTAATTGAATATCTTTATAGGCATATTAGACAGCGTTGACATCCTTCACCCAACAAAACTTGGAAAGGGTTGGACCTATCCTGACGTTCTGATAATATTTGAAGTGGGCTGGAGCAACTGTTTCCGTCAATTTTAGATTATTTCTTTCTGGATTATTCGTGAATGCTTATAATTCGCTTGGAAAGCTTGGAATCCATGAATTTACTTTCACAATTTGCTCACATTATTTTATTATTTTGCATATCAAGTAAATCCAACAAGTTTAAATAAAATTGGGATCAATCATAAAACGTTTTACTTTTTTAAGCTAAAAACAAACAAAAAACTGCTCGCCAATGCTTTGTTACAAAAAATCTAGATTAACTATTTGCGTGCACATTGAAAACATATTTTGAGTGGACGTTGAGCCCAGAAAGGTAGTAATTTTCCTGCAATTCTGTGAATGAATCTTAAACCCGGGGTTCTGTCCCGGTTGTGGCACGGAAGAGGAAATTTAGGCGTGGTCGCCATGTAGCTTCACCGTAATTACCGGTGTTCCCTTCCACATCATTTTCCCTCTGATTTTTTTACTTTAGATGCTTTCTTTATTGAACAGTCAATCTCAAAATCACAGCCATCAACAGTTTTTTGTCCTTTTTATTTCAATAAAGTTTCATTACGTATGCAAATTTTTATTACACCGTCCTTTCTCTTGTAAAACTTTAAACTTTACAATTAAAATTATATTTTGCAACGTTTTCAAGGCATTTTTTTGTTTGTTGTTCATTTGTGGAGTTTCCTTCCCCAAAAGAAAATTGACAGTTTGGTAAGTAAACAAAATGAGTTTATCTTGACACCCACAACATTTTTGTAGCTTTTCAATTTCCCGAGAAATAATTGTAAAATTTTTTAAATATTTTATTTCAATTTGGTAACTTCATTATTTCCAGTGCTTTTACAGAGAAATTAACAAGGTGAAATATAACAGGGCAAAATGTCCAGCAGAGAGGAAATGGAGCAGGAAAATCAAATCCTGGGAGTCAAAAACAAAGCAAGGAAAAAAGTTTGTAGCGTGGATTGGAAAAAGAGAAAGTCGAGATAGTTTACGGTCGACCATGAAATTGAGGATGGATAAAACGGGGAAAGGGAGGGAGACAGTGGGAAATGAAATGAATGTGATAAAATATCACCACTGGACATGCTATTCAACTGTCAGCTTCGGCTTTTTGCAACAAAAAACGCCGTTGCAGTTGTTTTGGGACTGTTTTCTGTTGTGTTCTGTTGTGGCAGATGTACAAAAGCTGTCCAGAATCCGTTTTTAGATTTTTTACAATGATAAGCACATAAATATCCACAGTGTGAGAAAGCTCATTTCTTTGTTTCTGGCTTTCTCTTTTCCTATTGGGGCTGTTCATAGAGAACAAAACGGAGTTTTGAGAGGATATTGGGCCCTACAAGAGACATCCCAAGTTCTGATTTTAAAACTTTATTCATGAACAGCCTCTTGGAAAGCCTGTTTTAAACAAAATCTCACCCGACGCTGAGGAAGCAGTCGGAGGATGGAAACTTCCTCATTTTCATGTTTTCACCGTTTTATATTTTTTACAGGTTTTTCTATTCGTCACATTTCCCATTCTATCCCGCTCCTGTCATTCTTTTATCGTTTATTTTGGCTCGTTTCCCCCTTTTATCTTTTTTGTTATGGACGGGAGGGACAGACCGGTAAATTTATGATAGGTTTAGTTTCCTTCCTTTCCCGTTTTTTGTTATTGACGATGATGGCAAAGATACAATCAAAAATGGATTTTGATACGTGAAAATTAGGTTTTTGTTTATCAATAGGATGTAGCCATACAATTCATTTGGTTTTACGTCATTCCAATAAAAAATCCAATGATGCCAGCGGCACTCATTTTTAAATGAGAATTTTAAATTTTGAAAGGGTAACTAATTTAAATTATGTCGAAAGGAATTAAAGGCCCTGGGAAAACATTGAATTTGCACTACTTATCGGGGCTAAACAACAGCTTTTTATAAAACAAGAAAGAACAAGAACGGCAAGAATTACAGAAGGAATAAAATCTTTAAAGGAACTGTTCATAAATAACGTCACGGCTTTGGGTACTCAAGAAAGCTCCTTAACCCAAATCCTTTTGAAAGGATCTCTAACGACATTTATGAACACCCCCAAAGAGAAAAGGAGCTTATAGAAAATGCAGTATTATTTTACGTCTAGGCAGAACATTTCACATTTTGTCAAGACGTTTTCCCCCGTTATGGATATTGGTACTTATTTGAAGTAGGTATTTGTACGTACTTAGGTAAAGAAGGAAAAAGCCGTATGAAATCAATAGTCAAGGGTCGTTCTCTGTCATAAATTGAAGGAGCATCAGCTGAACAAACGTTAGAAAAAAACAGAAGATTTGTAGAAGTGGTGGGGCTGAGCGAGAGACTTAACGGAATAAAGCTGGGAGAATAAAGGCTTCGTGACGATGTTGTTTGAGTTCAAGAGAGTTCCGTTTCTTCCCAATGAGATTACTTTCTCTTCAAAAAACTTCTTTTCCTAAGGAATTTCCCTACACCGCCAGCTAGTAGCTGGCCAATGTTGTTTGGTAAGAGAAAGAAGAAAACTATTCCCATCACAAACCATCAGACTCAATGTTCTCTCACACAAGCCATTTTCTCCTTCTCCATACTATTTCCCATTCTTGTTTCTTTCAAAAAGAGAATTATAAAAAATGTTTGCTATTCCATATTATTATTGCAGAATTACACGTATTCGTCTGTTTGTCCGTCTGTCTGTTGATTGTAGCAAATTGAACGTAATAAACAGTGGCTAAAACGAATATTGTTTGCATTTTTAGGAAACAAGTTTAAGTTTAAAGTTTAGGTTTTCAAGCTAGTGGTTACACAATTTACAGCCTTTCATTTCTCCGTCCTTTTCTACTTTTTTGCTGTATTAACATGTATATTTTGCTCATTGTTCGCCACAGATATTCATGAAGGAGGGGAATAAAGATGAAACTATTGAACGAGAAAAACATTCCAGAACTTTCAAGAACAATGGGAGCAGAGGCTCTTCCTGCAATTATCCCCGAACTTTACCATTCAACAAAGTTTATTATTGCTTTAACGATTCTACAATTCCACCTTTTTAGTAAATACCAGGAGTTCAAGTGAGACAATGAAAAACTGTTTTAAAATCAAACTGTGGTCAAGTTCTATTACGATTACAGAACATCTGCCAAAATATATTTGCAAAATTATTTCCTAAAGGATATTATCTTACAAAAATAATAATTCCCGAGAATTCAAACCTCCGCCTTACAAACGTATTTCCTGTCTAAAAATAAGATTCTATTTCCCTCATTACAATGATATTTAATATTTTTTTTTGCAAATTTGCATTTTTCTTGTTAAATTTACGTCAATAAATTTTTAACAAAAAACTGAATCTGTTGAAAATGAGTGGGCTGTATATTGAAGAAACTCACATGTTCTGTTTTTCATCATTGCAAGTCCTTTTCTGGCCAATTTCTAAAGGATTTAACCACCAAAATCTTTCTTCGATTTTTTCTTTGAAAACGCACGTTTTTCTCCACTCGTTGGAAATTGTAAATCCTTTAAAGGAAATTTTTAAAAAACTAACAAAGCCAGACATTCCCCTGTTTCCCCCTCTTTTTTGTTATTGCACTTGGTGCAAAGTCGGTGAAAGTTGGAAAAGTAGTGTTATTATTGAGCAACTGGAAATTCCTTTGAGGACCTCAGAAAGAAAAAGCAGATCAATGCAGGGTTTTTCTTTTATCATAAAATCTTTTACTGGACAGTATAAATGCACGTTTTTTTTCAGAGGATCCCAAAAAGAAAGTAGTTGATAAAATATCCGGATTCTGTTTTTCATCGTTTTCCCTTTTTTCAAACATTGTCTGGTTTGAGATGACAGTCAGGTTTTATTTAGGGGTGGGAAAAACTGGAAGAAACGGGTTTTTAATATTTACCCCAATTTATATTAGGAATTTGGAATCTTATCAATTACTTTCCGTTTTTTTGTGAGGCGTATTGAAGCATTATGTTTCTGTAATAAAACCCCTTTCCCCCGTTTGAATGGGGAAAACAATAAACCCCTGGGATTTTCCCAACTCTATATTTCCCAGCTTTTCTTAGAACCTCCCTAGTTTTCTATTATTTCCCGTGTTTTAAATCTTCTTTTTTCTTTGCATGCACTCCTCTGTTCCTCTCCCCTGTCCAACTTAAATTTAACGAGTAAGCCGACTTAAAATGGACCCGGGACGTCATTTATTTGTGTGAATGTGACGATTCTTCTTTTCTCGTTGACGACGATGAGACAAGTATTTCCCTTTTATAAAAAGTCTCATAATGGAGAATATAATATGGCCTGCACCAAAGAAAAATAAAAACCAATAAGCATCTCAAGAAAAATAAAAGAGTGAGGGGGATCTTTTTCTCTGGCATAACAGTTTTGTTCTTTCAATAACAAGAATTTTGTTTTTTATCGACAATCTCCTTTTCTTCTCAAACCCACGTTAGTTCAGTCAGTTTTTTCCCAGCTTTTCTCCAACTACACACAAAAAACAGAAAATAATATTCTTTCTTGTGGAAATATAGAAAATGTTAATGATTGGTCTTTGATTGCTGAAAATGAAAAGATGATAAGAACGAGTCTGATAGGGTTGATCACAGTTTTTCTTTTTTCATCAAGAAAAATTAGGAAAAGGAGCTTTGTCAACCTTTGTGCAAAATCAAATATTAAAAAGTTTTTTTTTCTGCAAAGCTTTTCTTTTATCTTTTTCAGTGATTAAAAAAAGACTCATATAATGTT
The DNA here is from genome assembly GCA_036507315.1 of Lepidocyrtus fimetarius. Lineage (NCBI taxonomy): Eukaryota > Metazoa > Arthropoda > Collembola > Entomobryomorpha > Entomobryidae > Lepidocyrtus > Lepidocyrtus fimetarius. The sequence goes on along the minus strand of JAANSO010000036.1, from coordinate 90,186 downwards.
CAACGATACTTGTAACTGATTTGGAAAAAAGGTGGGCGGTAATACGTAAACGGGGAAACACTTAAGAATAATGTCAAGATTCAGAAAATGTTTTTAAAAATCAGAGCTTACGTAGCAATAATTAAAATTGTTCTAAAGCTTTCTCAATGGGACTTGAAGGAAAAACCGGGAGCTGTTCATAAATGATGAGAAGTTTTTATTTGCATTATTTACAGATATTTACCTTTGCAGCTTAAATTGATTAAATTAAGCAACAAAAAATAACTCCTCATTTGTTTAGTGAATGTCGATTTTTAGAAATAGAAGTAAAGTTTTCTTAGAAATGTGAAAAGCCTTTTTCCATTCTAAAGCTACTTAACACTATTAAAACTAATTGATTATTGAGTCTAAGAAATAGGAATAGTTTCTTTCTCTCCTCTCAAGTATATTGGAAATCACAGAAAATTGTATTTTTTTACTTTTTTCACTAATCACGTTTAAAATTAAACTATTTGTCCATTATAAGGACGGTTCCCTATAGCAAAGTATCTATTTTATATTTTATGGTCATTTATAAAAATTATTTTCCAAATTAGGACGGATTATTGAACCACCATTTCAAAGGAATTTTATTAAGATTTACATAATATTCTATACAATAGGGTTTATATTCCAGGTTTAAAAAACAAGTAAAACCCTTCCGTTTCCTCGTTTTATGTAAAAAGGGTTCAATATTTGCTCAAGATTTAGAAAAGTAACTTTCAAACAAGACTCCAGGGAGGTTAAGCACATTTGACAAGATTTCCCTGGAGTCTTCAACTATATGGATTTCAAATAGGAAAAAATGTTTACAGCGAGCGTAGTTCCCCTAAACCCAGCAATTTTTGAAGAAAACGAGTGTGTGTGAAAAATTTGCAAAATAAGTCACATGGGAGCAGTGAAAACTACACAAAAACATGAGAAAACAAGAAACAGTTTAAATTTTGCAAATGAGGCGGTCCTTGCAACAACAACTGTTGCGTAATCAAAGTTTATTTACTAATTTAACTACAATTTAATGCGATTAAAAGTCTTTTTAACCGGGTTAAAAAACAAGTTTTTAGCTTTTATTTAATCCTAATGTATTTATAATGAGAAAGAAATTTGTTTAATCTTTGAGACGACGGAGGAGGTTGCCGGTTTGACTCACGATCAGGGAGCCTGTGCCCACATCATTACATATTAAATAGCTTGTTACGTTATACTAAAGGACAGTTCATAAATTACGTCACTGCCCCGGGGGTAGGCTCCCTTGTGTATAAGGCCGTTTCTACTAGTGACACAAACGGAGAGAAAAATATCCTAATATCATTTATGTACTGTAAATATCTACACTAGTAAGGATTTTGCATGGTTTTATAACTTTTTGCATGAACTAAAGGAAGAGAAAATTGGGAGGCAAACACTCCACAAAATTGACGTTGACACTGTCAACAAAAGGTTATATAAACTTGTACAAAAATCATTTGACTTCCTTCCTTGCCTCTCTCCTCCTTCTCTTCATGTTCTCTTTTATTTCCTATTATTCCTGTCTCGAGCAAAATGATTGAAAAGCTTGGAAGTGGAGCAGTGAAGAAGAGAATATTTTGGAAATTAGCAATTTTCAGCTTTTGAAATTATCGAATAAACAAACAAGTGGGATTACAAGGAAAATTCTGAAAACGGTTACTCTTGCAGGATTGTATCAAAGTGAAATTGTAGGCAAAAGCAAGAGAATGATTTATTATTTATTAATAGAACATTTTAATCTATTAACACATTTATATCAACTCCATAGTTTTAACGCCATAAAAATACTTTTCCCTTCGAAACTTTCTTTTATTCCTTCATCCTCTGCTGTGAGAGTTTTGAAAAGCTTTTCAAAAGTTGATGATTTATGAGTCAAAATTAGTCAATCAGAGAGAGAGAGAGCGCGCGTTAATTGAAAGATTTATTCTGGTGAAAAATCCTTTTTCAACAATTTCACCTAATTTCCTCGAAAAATTTACTTTTCCTACGCAATTATTAATTTCTCCTCCTACTTCCTCCTTTCCTCTTCATTTTTGTTAAAAGCATAAAATCTTTGGCGGGTATTTGATGTCTCGCTTTTATTAGGTTGTGTGCATAAACGACGTAGGAAATAACACATTTAATATTATCGACAGGATAATTTCTCCAATAAGAAGTCTTTACGTGTTTTATATCCTTTTCCCAGAAGACCTGACATAATTTATGAACCGCGCCTTTACAAAAAACTGGTGTTGGTAGGAAATAGTGGTAATGATGTTGTTGGTAAATGAACAGAGTTAATTCAAAACTTTCCCAAAGTTTTATATTGTGAATACAAAAACTGCCTTTTTCTGGTTTATTAGAGCTTAATAAGTGTTAGACCCGTGGTTTTTATTCTTTATCACCCGTTTCTCATTTGGATAAGCAAAGGAATTGGGAGAAAGTCAGGCTTTTGGTAGAAAAAGCAGAGATGGATTGAAGGTAAAAGTTTTTTAGCAACAGCAGGAGAAAGGGAAAAAGTGAGTTAACGATTGAATAAATTAGTGCAAAAGTTAAGGAACACGGGCAAGGTGGTGATAATGACAAAAGAGGAGCCTCGTCTGCAGACACAGACAAAACGGAAGTCTGGATAAAAAAGAATGCGCAAAAAATACTAAAGGCTTAACGAGAGTGTTAACTAACAGAGGTTAGTAAACACTAAAAGAACTTTAGAACGTTCAGCCTTTATCTTTTTTAATATTGAAATGGATCATGTAAGCATTTTTCATCCTTTTTTCACTAGCCAAAGAAGGATTTTTAAAAAAGGTTAAAAAATCTACTCCAAACCGTGTCTTCAGTAGTATTTCTGTGCTGCAGTATTTGCAGGGTTTTCTTGAAAGTTTTACCCCGTTTTTATCCAGTTAGGCAGCTGCTGCTCTTACTTTCACTGAACTTTTAAAGAAATCTGGGGAGTTGGAAAGACAAACTGGACAAGAATATATTGCTGATCATATATCTCACTCTTGTCTTGTCCTCAAGTTAAAAAAAGATGAAACTTTTATTCTATTTTCTTCCCTTTACTTTCCTCACAATCTTACCTCTCTCTTTCTTTTCAATGGGCTCAAAAAATGCACTTACAACTTAAATATTAGCTCTCTTCCTTACTTTTCGGCTCCTCCATGTCGCCTTCTTTTTATTATTGTTACTATTTTTGGACTTTTTTGTAATTCCCTTGGCGGGATTTTTCCCAGCTGGTGTAATCCTCTTTTATAAAAATTGAAAAATGTTTTTAAACTTGAAAATATTTTGAGTGCTGGCATCTTATTTACGTAATCTTTCTTATTGTCGCTCTCCTTCTGCTGTCTGCTAAAATTGCAGGTGAGGGGCTGTCCATAAATGATACTCCGTATTTGAGTCTTCTTAACCCTGAATCTTTTCGGTAATCACAGAGAGGTCCACAAATGGGTGTCCAGTGTGTGACAGTGTGACATCATTTACGAATAGCCCCTGACTTTTTTCGTTTTCAAGTTTGAAAATTTAAATGACCTTTTTTCTGCATAAAAAGATAATTAGTGCCGCTAAAATTACACTATCATAAGTTCGTTATCGCAGTGTACATTTTCCTTTCATTTGAAGCGGGTTTAAAATGGGCAATGCTTCGCCATATCCTCCCATTACATCTTTGTCAGAATTTAAAGAGGGGAAATCAGGTAGTGAAGGAAAGTATGTGAAAGACAACGGGCATGAAATACTGTTCTCTTCCATTTTCTCTTTCGTAAAACAAAACCGGGGAGAGTGCAACAAAAGAAATAAATATTCCTTAATTTGCGTTTCCACTCCATTTCCACTTCATGAAGTTTCCGGAAAGCTTTAATGATGATTTAAATGGACGGAATGTTACCCTCCTTATTACTTTCCCTTTTCTTTCTCCTTTTATTCTTAAAAACAAGAGATGAAAACGCAACATTGCGTTTGTTGATGCGAAGATGACTACATTTACTTCATCATCATCACTTTTTTCCAACTTAAAACCTTATTTTGACTAGCAACAGCTCCAGATCTTGATGACGATTTTGTTTTTGGGCTTTACAAACATTGCCTCCTTTTCTTATAGTTATATACCGTATTTTCTACATTACAACTCCGGGGTTCTATAAATACGAACACGAACGAATTACACATTACAGGTCTGGATCGTAATTAAATCCCGGATATAAATAAAAGATTTACGGTAATATACATGTTTTTACAGAAGGGATCCCAAGGTTTAAAGAAGTCAGTTTATTTTGCGTTTGTTTTGTCCATTTCCTACCTTGTTTGGAAGAAAAAAAGGAGTTTTATACTTCATGAAGTAATAATAATAAAAATACATTGTGAACATGTATGGGAGAGTAGACAGGTGGTTTCCATAGTTTTTAAATAGCATTTTTTCAACAATATCTTCTTCATTTTTGGTAAAACAGATATATCTTGAGTAAAAGCTGTCGTGTTTTTAACGCTTTTGAAATTTTCTGGAATGGTGTGTAGATTCCGAGTTTTCTAGGGAAAAAACTATTATAATAAGTTATCTTTAATCATCATTTTCTCCTATCTTCCCCTGCGCATCTTTCCTTTCCACCGCCAACACATATCCATCGCAATATTTCTTGTCAAGGTGTGGAAAACACTGGAGAAAATTGAGTTTTCTGCAGTTATACCGACAAAGAAGAGAGAGAGAACATTATCACAAGGTACGAGGGCTCTTTGTGCAGGCTAGAGAGTTTCATTTGGTAAAAGAGCGATTAAGAAAGTGCTATAAAGATGTCAGCCTCCTTGAGTTGTTGATTTTGATGTTACGTAAAGTTTCCCAACTACAAAGGGGCTTCTTTCAGAGAATTTGTGCGCAAATAAAAAAACCTTTGTGACGACGTGAAACTAGTGTGATTAGTAAGAGCGTATTTTTAACCAACTTAGCTAATTAGCGAGGTACAGTAGCCAAACTCCGTTGTAAGAGTGCTAAATTCTGTATAAAATGCTTGTTCATATGGAAGGTTCTCTATGGCGGAGTTTTCCTGGTTCGGATGGTCGTTACAAGGTAAGTTGTGCAAGATGGACTTATTAGACAAGAAGATTGGAAAACGTTGTAACTAGCTAGTCGTAAACAAAGGGAAGCCCGTCTTTCTCAATTATAAACGCCGTTGCCAAAAAAATCTGTAAATTGAGTGGCTCCCTTTTCTCTAGAATATTCAAAGAATCTGTTCTTGTCATTTTTAAATGCCTTTCAAAACTCTCTGCCACTACCAAACCCCACCAACTCGAACGTCACCTTTTTCCGCAATCAATATTAGATATTTAAAGGAGAGAAGAAAAAAGAAGAAAGCACTTTTAGCTCTGATGATGATGACAATCATCAGCAGTGCTAACTTCCTTTTATAACCTTCTTTTTCAGGTAAAATTCTTCCACGCTGGATATTTGATTGGCTCACTGTATGTGAGCAGCCCTTTGAAATTCACTTTCTTTCCTTTGTCTGGCCAGCAAGGAAAGTGTTCAGCGTGGGAAAAGTAAAAAAGCTAAAAAACGTAGAAAAGTAGAAGTGGAGTCATCGATGTGCGACTTTTACAAAGTCTTACAATCCAACCTTCTTATTCCCCGTTCTCGTTTATTTTTTACATGTACATCCTTACCCACTCCTATATAACGTACCTTCCTTGTAGTGAACAAGTAGTTGAATTTTCAACAGGGAAGTGTATGATGTATTTTAGGTTCGCTATGCCAGAGTTTCTCAAATAATAACCATTGTTGGCAGAATATAGGGAAAAAAGCTCAAGTCATTTTATATTTTCGCAGCTCCCAACACTTTCTCTATTGCCACCCTTGTGAAAATACAAAGGTAATCTTTTTCTCAGTTTTTTTCAAATTATAAGACAAGTTCACACGGAGATTGTCGATCCATTGGGGGCATACATTCTCCACCTTTATTTCTCACTCTCTCTCTATAAGCCAAGAAAAAAGAGGAACAAAAGAAGAAAGTAAGAATGACGGTCCCTGGGAACCAAGTCATCTGTGTCTTCTCTCACTTTTCCCATAATAATCTCAGTGAAATTTTCCTTTGCATTTTCCTTTTTTGGATTTATCTCCCTGATCTGTGAAAACAGGGTCGTTCCACAGAGTATATATACTTAGGACTTGGGCTAATGTGACGGGAACGGTGCACGTCGCTAAAGTTTTACACTTTTTTCACATACAATTCCTACTCTACTTTTCCCTGTCAAATTCTGTGGAATTCCACTTTTCCCTGTTCCTCCCGCTGCTGCACGTCCATTTCTTAGTTTTAGCTTTGATAAAAAAGAAAGACATGTTGAGAGATTTTGTGAGCTTATATCGAAGCCTTAATCCTCTGTGCAGGAGTATTAATTTAGGAATAAATTGCAGGTTTTTTCTTCTCAGAGTTCATAAGTCAAAATAAGCCGGAGTTTTTTCTTCTCAGAGTGGAACTGACACGTATTTACCTTCGATAAAATTAACCTTTTTGGTCAAATGGAGAAGCCAACCTAGTTTCTTCGATGACATCAGACGATCACGTAATAAGAAAAAGTTATCAATAAAAACGATCCCCATTTCCGCGGAATCAATTACCCTCAATCCGATGGTAATAGGCTTTTTCTATCTAATTTAGCTTCTTAACTTGACTGGAATTAAATCTTTTGAGTAAAAGAATTAACTTTTATCTTTAATCTCTAATTTAAATTGTGAGCCAAATTTAAATTCCCTATTCATAAGAGTTCCCTCTTTTTTAAATGATTCTTTACACTTTTAAGCTCATTAAAACAAGTCTTTTATCAGTTAAATTGAGAAGAGTTGAAGTGAAATGGTAAAAAAATTCAAAAGAAAAGTCTGGGAAACTCAGCGCAACGTTAATAATACGATCTTTTTTAAATTAAAGACTAGCTTGAACAAGACTGATGCATTGAATTATTGTCTTGACAGACAGACAGACAAACCTAATAACCCTAACTTCAGACTTAATGAGGACTCAATCGATAATTATATTTTTTGCATTAATATCAAACACGTTGCAAAAGAATGACAATGAAAAAAGAAAGTAAAAAAGTTCAAAGCGTGCATTTCTTTAATCATCAACAAAACTTAAGTACAACTTCAACAACAATGTAAAAACAAAAAATTCTTTGGCGTGTATAAACCCGTTACAATAATGAGGACATTGCATTGCATTAGATGAAAAAAGAAACGGGCAAAATAGAAAGGGAAATAAATGAACTCCGTTTTTCTTGCTACTTTTCCCGGTTTTTATATAAAAACGTATAAAAACCCGCGTATTTTCCTCTCCTGTGTGTAAACGAATGAGCGAAGAGGGAGATGAAAAAGAGTTTAATGTGGATGCAGAAGCCATAAAACAGACAATAAATTGAAAGAGACAGTTGAGTTAAAGGTCTTTTCTAGAGAGAAAAAAACACCGAAAAAAGCAAAGGTTTTCCTTCAAAAAAGTGAAATTGGATAGATGATGATCTGATGTATATTTTAACCTGCAAATAAAGAACGTGGAAGATCATACAAAACATCGTTAACAAAACAATGCTCAAATTGTATTTATTCCTTTCCCTAAGGTGAAATAATGCACCTTCCAATCCATTGTCCTGCATTTTTCTTTCTCCACTATTTCTCGTTTATTAACTCCTTTTCAAGACAATCCCATTTCCTTTTTTCCCTTCTCATTATCTTTTACATCTGCTTGTCCACTATAAAGAAGGTTCGTTATAGCGGAGTTAAGTATTAATAAACATCAAACTTTTTGACTTGATAGAAAGGTATAGATGAAGGGGGAATTTGAGATTGATGATATTTTGAGTTGATTAGTATTTACAGGATATGGTTCGTTTAACGACGTTATTCTCTTTGTGTCTCATATATGTTCCATTGGAATACGTTCAAATGTTTTTATTTTAATCATTTTTCTGATTTCCTCTACCAGAGTCATGAGTAGAAGAACGGGAAAGTGTTTGAATCTTTTTAGGATTGCTTTCTAAACAGCCGTTAGAAGAGGAAAAGGTATTTTCCTACTGATCCCATAAAGATTGGGTTTTGCCATGAAGAGGAAATCCAATCCAATCATGGACAACAACCCTTTTACCAATTCTATTCACCTTCTCGCAGAGAAAACAGTCCGGATAATAATACTACCTGAATGATAGCTTTGATTGGAAAAATACAAAAAACATTTATTTAGAAATATGGCCAACTTTACTTTCTCTCGAAATAAAATCCGATCAAGTTTCTACTTTCATCCTAGTTATCCTCCCAGCTTCCTCTATTTGCTCGAATATAATAAAAGAAAAATAATATTCCTCTTTCCATATTGCCCTGCTCTTCAGCTACTGTTATTTATGTGACATCTACAAAACGTGGATTTCCTTTCTATCTCTTTTCTAAAAATCTAGATTGTTGTGACTTTGTCTGTCTGTCTGTTTCTATGATTCTAGCCAAAGTGGCCAAACTGCGAGCTAGGATTTAGCCAGGTATTTAGATAGTTGTATACGCCGTGTGTGTGTGTGTACCTCCAGAAAGAGTATTTTCAACTTTCAGTTTTTATTCCATTTCTATTACTCATCTGTGAGTTGTACTATCCCTGTAAGGGATGTTGTAAAAGGTAGTGTTCCACTCACTCATTTATGTTCTCCTCTTGGGCGAAACTTTAAAAGACACAACTTCATGCATTTACATGACTTTATAACAAAATTTAACGATTTTACAACTTTATGGTCTTTTTATTTCACGGAACAGAAGTGAGAAAGGGAAAATGAAAGTTTATAAAAGCTGATGGTGGAGTTCATGAAACATTTTCTTCCATTTCATTTGATAATTTTAAAAAACGTTCAATTCCTACTCTTTACCTTTTCCTCCTTTGAATTGGAATAATTGGATTCTTTTGGAATGGAAAATGTAGGCTGACGTGGGTAGATAGAGAGTTTTTATTAAATCGTATTACGACTACTCTCTCATTCCCTTTTCTATACCATTCCATGGAATGATTAGGCACCCAACTTTATTAACTTGGAGAATAATGAAGCATAATAATTCCCTTTGATCAGATGATAAATATTTTTTCGAATTAAGCTTTATTAAACCCTGTTTTTGTTTAAGGGGAAAGTGGTAACAAAAGGAAAGTACGTCACATACTGTCGCCTACTCTCGAAGAAAACTTGGCTTATTTTTCTAATTTCAATAAAAATTGGAGCTAGAAGCCAAGCCTTTGCAAAACTTGGTTGAAGTAAGGCGTAGGTATTACGTTGGAAGTTTCTCCATGCCATACACCCTAATGCAAATTGTGGAAGCGTCAACAGCTGACTTCTGCCAGAAATCAGCTATTGACGCTTCCACACTTCTACCTGCATTAAGGTTTGCGGAAGTGTTTGAAAATGTAGAAACTACTTCCGCAAACTTTCGCAAACATTAAACCAAAAATAGTGGAAGTTCATTTAAACAGTGAAAGCTTCCGCACTTCCTCCCGCTTCCTAATATCAACCCAATGTTGTATGGAAGCGAATTTTTACGGAAACCTTACTTCAACCCAGTACTCGTCTCAACCGTTCTAACTATATTTTTTATTGTGATAAGCCCCACTTAATTATAGTCTTGAAGTTTGATGGTGTACTACAACATAAATTACGTATATTCACGTGCTCTCTTCCTGTCTTTCCCTCTAAGAGAGGTTATTATTATCACGCAAAAGTAAAAATGCACTTAAAAACTTCTTGAGAACGTAACATGAATATATTCTTTTTGACCAGTTTTTGATTGTAAATTAAATTCGTTCTTACCTTGCACAACAAGTTTAAGGATGGATTCCGGCAGTCGTCGATCATTAACTAGACATTGGTATTCCCCAGTGTCCCCCGCAACCACTGGGTGGAAATTAAGGGCATACGTTTCCGAGTGGAGGGTTACCCTTTCCCGATTTTGCCAAACTGTTGTAGTCTCCCTTCGATATTCCACAAGCTTTACATCCTAAAAAACCAATTTTCATATTAATTAAACTACAGAAACGGTCGTAATTATCACCTTCCGTTTTCACCTGCAAAATATAAATAATGGAGTGGAAAAAGAAAAACCTTCATTGCTAATTGGCATGCTAGCAAAACATTAGCGAATATGTAAGGACAACAGTTTATATATCCATGTGATGTTGGAGTATTTTTTACGTAATATTTAAATGCAAATAAGTTCAATAATGATTAAACCAAGAAGTATACAAAACCCTTGAAAAACCGATCTCAAATAATAATTGCAGGTGAATAATTTTCTCAAAGTTGAGAAAGGAGGACCGCAGGCACACGCTCCTCGTTTGTAAATCATTTCTGCTAATTAGCCAAACTTTATCACACTCTGCATACTACAACACTAAAGAACAATGCTAAAGAATGAAAATGACGTGGAAATCGAGCTCGTTTGCAAATAAATTTCCGTAAATCTTTTAAAAACTAGCTTGTAACCGTGTTTTTATAACACATTTGTGTTTGAAGGATAGACGGACGGACAATCAAAATCTATTTTGTACAACTCCAAACAAAATTCTAGAATACAACAGGAGCACTCTATTAAGTTTTAGCAATTAGTGTTTATAAAATTAGTTGGCATTCCCTTCACTGTTCTTACGTAAATCTGGGTTTTCACAATCAAAGACACAAATTCTCTTTCCTCCTGCTCCTCTTCCTATTGTTTGAATTTCCCTCTGATGAGCTATATTTTGTTGTAAAACTTGTTTTCACAAGTAAAACGAGAGTTTTCGCACAAGCAGTAAATTATCTTTTATCTTTTGTCCCTTGTTCTGCAACTGTTCTCGTTGTTTACTCGTTTTTCCTTGCGGTTCATTAATTAGCATTATTTGAACTGTTGTCACAGCGTTTTTGTACACCGCCCTATTTGCTCGTCTTCTTAAACGCCAAAGACTATTCCCGTGAATCTCTTACCGCCAGAATCTCCTGCTTTGTTTCATTAAACTTGAAAGAAAATTGAAGTTTTGAGACTCTCCCACCTCACCGCAGACAACACTCTATCAAAGAAAATTCTAATTAAACTAATTTTACAATTCGTTTTTAAACACGTCTTCGACATATTTTTACATTTTAAAACGCGTGAATATCATTACTACCTAATTTTCATATATTTATCCATTACCCATCGCTATTTTCTGTTTCAAGCTCTATTCATAAGGAATTGCAGTTTGCTAGAATGCATTTCATTAAAAAATTGGCAAACCACTTCCAACTGAACCTTTGCCAATAAAAAACGCATTGTTTGCGTTATTTGTCTAAAAATAACTTGTCACGCTTTAGAAAACAACCTTGCCTTTGAAACACTTCAAATCTCTCCTTCTAACAGAGCGACTCCTCTATAGTGTACTTTCCTTATAGTATACAAGATTTAGTTTGACTTCAATGTTTTAGTGAAAAGTAATATTTCCCTGATTAAAAACAGTTTTCTTTTGCCAGGCACAGTTTTTTTCCCTTGAACACACGCATTTCTCAGAAACCAGATGAAAATAAAAACTTTAGCCAATTTCTGTTACAAATTCCTTTTGATTTTACGATCGTTTTTATCCCTGTTTTATTACACGGTAACAGACCTCTAGCTAGAGCTAGTAGCTCAATCATCTACAAAAAATCTATCAGCTTTTCTTACCCCATTTGAGCTGTCAGTAAAAGGCTCAACTCAAAACCTTGGGTTTTACACAGAAAGAAATGATTTGTACTTTTTTCACCAGCAATTTCTACGAATTTCCTAAAAAAAGGCAAACTGAAAAAACTTTTTCTCTTGTTAGTATTCTATAATATTGTAAGTTTATTTCTGTTTTTTGCAGTTATTTCTGCTCCAGCCATAACAATTTTCTCTGCTTTCTCTGCACATTCCATCAACCTTTTTTGTCATCAATTCGTAAACAAAATTACGGAAGCATTTATCGTAAACATTTAAACCACAGGAACGGGTGGCAGCAGAAGGTCTGTGAAAAAAGTTGTGCAAACCTCTGATAATAATTTTGTTTTGATTGTTCTTGCATAAACTCGAAGAAATCTGCAAGATTTGTTTCTTTAGAAAGTGCACGATATCCTGATGATTACTTATCAACTTTCCCTTTCACCTTTCTCTATTCTCCATGCATGGTTAGATTACGTCATGCACGTAATATTTATTCCTGTGGATTTCCCTCATTTCTTGGAATGTTCTCCCCTACCCTTGAAGGAATGCAAAGGAGAACGTGAAGAGAAAGTAGGTAGAGGCCTTCGTATAAACTCTGGATTTATATTTCCAGTGAAAAACAACCACGGTTGCCTGTGTGTGCAGATTATTGACCTCATGTACATATTATACACACTTTATGTGAGATTAGAGAACTACGCTGATGATGATGACGATGATCATGCCGGAGCTGCACAATTTGTGACAAAGAAAATTTATGTATATTTGACAGGAACATCAGAACGAAAGGGTTTTTCCTCTTTGCAACATATGTTACTCGTATTATGATGTTTTACAAATTTGTATTCTTGAGAAGAACCTCTCAATTTTTTCCCTACACTTTTTGACTTTTTTTTTCTCTGGTCACATTTCATCCTTACCACGTACGACGATATTTTTCCTTTTCCCCATTTCCTTTAAGAAAACTAACCCAGTTATGAAGAGTGGGGAGAAATAGGAAAATGTTACTTACCCCGTGATAAGAAGAAGACTGCTGGGTTGAGCCTGGTGGGATATGGGAACAGCCTTGGCAATACCATTCAAGTACGGAGACTAAGGAATGCTCTGTAACGCCTGGACAAGCCAGTGTGAGGTTTGCTCCGGCTTCAGTCACTACCGTTTCCGTTGGAACGGATGTCACATCTGAAAAAAATGAAAGAAAAATTAATGAAACGTTTAACTTTTTATTTTCAGAGTTGTACATGACGCTGTTCATTAATAACGTCATTATATTATGAGGTTTCTTAGATGTTTTTATTCTATAGAGCACTATCCCATAAGCAAGGAAATGGAAAAATCTCGTGATATAATTTATGGACAGCCTCTGTTTTGAACGATGAATGAGTGAATGAGCTTGGAGGGGAAAATGGAAAGTAATTTGTAATAAAGTTGTGCAACTTCATTTTTTTAATGACAGCTTTTTCATCAAATCCAACTTCTTCTCTGTCCTTGTTCTCTGCAATGTGGATTTATTCGCTTTTTTTCAAAATATTTTTGACATTGCAGTAATAACGATGATGATGCTGCTGCAGGGGACTTAACCAACAAGAAATGAATGTAAATCCTGCTGCGGAAACAAATCTTTAAAAGTCGCTTTAATTAAAGGATTTCCTAAGAAATGTAAAAATAAGCAATGAAAGCTTGCATAATAATCTCAAACGAAAACTAATTTTGGCATTGGAAGTAATTGATGTAAAAAAATTACTATAATAACTTATTATTTCCCATTTTGAAATAAAAAATGTTTAATTTTCTGCTAAAAGAAGTAGCTACAAGAAGTAATAAACTGAAGTTTCCTGTTTTGACGAATATAACGATCAGTTAATGATGTAACTGAGCAATCATAATAACAGCGGGAGAAATACGACTTAGGCAGTGGAACGTTAAGTGTAATAGGAAGTGCTAAAGTGGCACGTTTAGGACTAAAAAGCTTTCAGACTGTTCCATCTCACCATGTGCTTTCCAAATTGGCAAGTGAATAACTGAATTTCAAAGAAGGAATACCAAATTATACTCTCTCACTGGGACACCTTCTTAAATTGCTCTTTTAAATATTTTATTTAAGCAAAATCAGTTAGCAAGACGAGACGACATTGAAAAATAGAAAAGAAGGCAAACTCTAAATTTATGATTTTTTGCAATGATTTGAATACGATGTAGTTGGTCAACAAAAGACAGAGCTTTATCTATCTGACAAGATGATTGTGATTGATTTGAAAACGTTTTTTTACCAAATGCAAAAAAAGTAGATTTTGATAAAAGAAACTGCTTTGAAAATGTGATTGTTATGATGATACTTTTGTAAAGGATAGAAAGCAGAATAAAATGGAATTTTAGTCCATTTTCTATCTTCTTTTGTGATAATACAGTGCGTTACTGAAATGGAGAAAAAAGAAAGAGTAAGCTTGTTACTGAAAAACCTTAAAACCTACTCTCGGCAAGGAAATGGAAGAAAGCGAGTTTTTTCTTTGCATTTTTGAAAAGGGGAGATCAGTTTGGAAAAAATGAAGCGAAACAGGGATTGAGTACAAAAGAAGTTAGGAAACGACGTACAACAAATTCATAACGTTTAACAAGGAATCGATTCTTCTTTTTCTTTCTGTCGTCGTTTTTTTCGCACAACTTACATAAGGGAAATAAATAGGTAGAGATTTACTATTTACTATTTGAATACAAACTCCGCTATAGTAAACCTTCCTTATAGTGGACAAGTTTGAATTTAAAAGAGTGACGTTCATTTTTAAGAGGTTCGGTATATAAAAGTTTGAATAAAAAGGACAAAACCACTGTCAGCTCACTTATTGCTTTCTGCGTTGTATAGTGTGTCGTCGGCTCACGCCACAGTTCCCATCATCATCATCGTCATTTTAGCAAATAGGAGTTGGGAACTGAGGTTTTGTGCAGGTTTCCGTCCAAAGCTCCCTGGAGCTTTGCAATCTCAATCCTTTGGAGGGAACAACTCCAAAGGAAAATGTTTGCGTGATGACAAACAAGAAAAAAGCTTGAGCTGTGCGCCAATCAAAAATATTTTTTTAAATTTTCTCTTCATCACCACCGCATGAGTTGGGATTTTATAGATTGCGAAGCCATTTAGAGGAATGTCATCCATCCATAATTAAATATTTTAATGAGATAAAAAGTTTTACTGGAGTTTTTGATTGTGGAAATAGATTTTAAAAACTTTTCATTTGACAACGTTTAAAGAGAGTAATGAATATTGAAAGAATAAGGGAAAGTGAAGGGCGGAAGATGATTTTAAAACGTTTCACAATTTCTAACTTTTGACATTTGTTCAGTTATTAATGTTTTCTATTAGGGGAATATTCTTCTAGGGGTAGTTCATAAATAATGTTACGCACTTCAATACCTTTCTGATATAAGAGATCTTATAAAACGAGGTGTCCGAAAGGACCCCCTCCCCCAGGTGACATAGTTTATGTACAGCCCCCTTCCACTACAACTCCATGGGTTCGTTGTCTTTAAAATATAAAAGTACACTTCCAATTCTGAGATTTTATCAACTTTTTCCCATCCCACCCACACTTTCTCAACTTTTTACTTTCCTGGAGCCCTTCTCTCTCCCTTTTTCGTAGTTTTTTAAAGGGAAAAACTTTTAAAGAAGTTGCCTTTCAATGTTGGTGGTATTGTCAATGTCTACCTCGTAATTTTCAAGCTATTCTCTGTTTATGTCGGTTTTTCCACGTTGAAGATAAGTCTTTTGCGGAAGAAGAAGAAAAAAACTGATAGTTTTATTGATATTCATTGAAAGTGTACACGAAACTCTTTTTTTAACATTTCCTTATAGTCTTGCATTGCACGAGACAATATTGCTAAAGTTTTTTTTCGCGAGATATCTCCGCTTCAAGAAATATGTCACTTCTGTTTGAGCACAGATAGTGAAAGTAAGCCAGAGCGGGGGAAGAGATGTTGGTGAAATAAGAAAAGCTAACTAAACCTCTCTCTCAATCTTCTTACTTTCACTTTTTTACTTGTGACGGGAAAATCCTCTTTATTCATTTCTTTTCCGAGAATTACCCGAAAAAGTGGCTACCAGTGTTTTGTTTATGTTTTGATGTGTGTGCGTAAAGAAAAGTTTAAGTGATTTTTTCTCCAATCTCTTAACTCGATAGAGAAATAAAGTTCAATTGTAATCCTTCTGCTATGCCGATTGAAGCGAAACTAAATCAAAATACTATGCTCCTTTGCTAAAAAGCTACTTGCAATAATGACCCAAGTGAGCAAAGCCATCTGATTATTTGGTACAGAAAAGTAGTCAGCTTTTTTTGTAAATTAAACAGGTTTTCTAACATTAGACAAAAGCGGGGTTTATTGGCAATTTTGCATACAGTACCTTTGCAACTTGACGTATTTCATATTATTTGCAGTTATTCTCATTATCATCCATTTAAAAATAATATTATATTAATTTTTACAAACTGGACTTAATACTAAATGTAGCGGAAGTGAATGTATTGTTTATGATTGCAAATTTTGATATCATCAGAGTCTATAAATAACAACAGAAAACAGTAAGAGTAGACACAAGGAAAATTATTGAAGAAAAGTGCTATTAAAATAAGTGTCCTTTGGTACTAAACAGATGTGTGTCATGCCTTTCCTCCAGCTTCCGCCTTCACTGCCACCCCACTGCGTGTCCAACAGTGCGAAAAAAATACTTTGCCATCCCGTTTTGTCCAAAACTGGGGAAAACGCAAGATAGAATGCATTCTTGTGATAATAAGGAGTTTTTCATTTTACGTGTCCATCAGAAACATAAGGAGAAATGGTGATAGAATCACGATTTATAAAAGGAAGTTGGAATGCTACTGACATATGACTTGAGATTGTCAAGTATGCCTAGGAAAAGAAGGAAAATCCAGAATGGCTCCGAATAAAAAAGGAGTCCGGCTCCACCACCACCACCTCCACCGATCAATTGATAATGTCCGTACGACTCTGCTGACTTCTCATTCCTTCTGCCAATCTACTAAGCGGCCCGTGTCATTTCTTTTCCCTCTCTGTCCTTTGATAATTCATTTCATGTTGGATTCTTCTTTGGCTCCCTCCAGCCCATTATCGTTTTTGAAACGAAACGGGGGTTTCCATTGTACGTTATACATAGACTTTTTATAAAATTCCACGTAACTGTTTGCCCACTATAGCGGAGTTTCCATTTTTGATACACGATTATTTTTAAAACTACAATATATTCTTTTTCATATCTTTTATAATATTTTCCTTTCCACTTTAGCTTTCTATTATTATTAGACAGGTAGTGTAAAAAGGAGTAGAAATTGGGGAGAGAGAGGAAGGAAGAAAAGAAAGTGGTGGTGGTAAGGGTGTCGTCAATCTTCAAAGTCTCGAGAATGTAACGAAGGATCTAAAGAAAAACGTCTGAGTAGAAAGTTGAAAGGGATTTTTAGTATAGCCTGTTCCTAAGTGTTGTCTTGTGGTCTTTTGAGCAGAACCCACTTGAGAGGAAAAGGAAGTGAGAGAATGAACAACTTTCCTTTAATGCCCACCGCGCTTTTTCCCTCCTTTTTTCCCTCCGCAAAAGTCATGGCTATGTGCACACAATAAGCAAAAAAAGAATGGAACTGGAAGGAGATCAAAGTTACACACTATTATCTAATGTATTTATACTTCAAAATACTACAATTGTTATATAAATGAGGATTTTCCTGTTCAAAACCCCAGCCTACTTTTGGCCACTCATTCTCTCCATGTGTCTATATCGACTATTTTTCCTTCACTGATCAAAGATGAAAAAGTTAAGTCGGTGTAGGAGCAGCACGGCACAAAGAACTATTGAGAATGTTCTGTTGTAACTTATTTTTATTACGTTTCTCAAAATACGAAAAAGGCAATAAGGTAAAAAGTAAAGTCCGGGATGGGAAAAAATGTAATATCCACTTATTAATATAAAATGGACTATACGCAAAAAAAGAAGGGGTCTGTGCATAAACAACGTAACGGGAATGTTCACTCCAGCACACTTATTCAACAAGGCCATGTCCTCTCAATAGAGATAGAGGGGACTAGAAATCCCTCACATAATTTATGAACGGTCCCACAATGATGATGGCACATGTGAGTACTTTTTAGCAAGAATCTTTTATAAAGGGAAAGAAAGAGACAAAAATCACTTGTATTAAAGTACTAGAAAAAGCAATAGTGCTCCGCCTATCATCCTCAGGAGGCTAGAGAGGAACTGTGGTGCCGAAGTCATTGAACAAAGTAGTGAGCCACTATCATTCTTCTTTTTTCCATTATGTAACTTATATTAATGTCTATCGTAAATGTAGAAAAAGAAAATGAACAAGTAAAGTACAACTTTTCCATTCAGTTTTCCTTTTTTATACACACTCAAATGGCAGATGAAGACGGTTCACTGTCAGATATATCTTGATAAAAAGAGGATGAGGAAATATAACTTTGCAAAGTTTCAAAGAGAAGCAAAAATGAAGGGTCGTTAAAGCAAAGAATGTATTTTTTGAGGGGAGACAAAAAAAGAAAAAAGAAGGAAAAATTATAATGGGAAGTATTCCAGCATTCTTTTCAAACTATTTTTGACACTTTTTTTCTTATCGTAGAAAAACTTTTCAACGTTTGTGTGTGACTTGTCCCTTTTAAATCTGGCTGGAAAAAAGTGCAGAGTTTATTATTTACTAGATTATTTGTTGAAACTCTGCTATAGTAAGCCTTCCTTATATTGAACCAGTAGATTTCGTATAACGTACTATGTATTTTTATTTTTAACTGCATAACGGCAACAATCTTAAGAAAATGTTTTGTGTGTCAGCTTTTACTTAAATGCAGTGAGCTAATTAAGTTAAATACTAGATCGCTATACAGCTCTTCGTCTCAACTTTGCTGAAAACGGCTCACACCTGTCATTTTCAAAAGATTGATCCCCTTTTCCTCTTACAGATTTCTTTTAAAAACGATAATTGTGATGATGACCCACATGAATCATCTTGAGCTATTTTTCCCTCTCTGTTTTTTTAGAGATACAAAAGAAGTAAAATTCAAGAGAAGGAGCAGAAGCCCTTAATTATCCTAAACAAGGTACATACATACCTTTGAAAAAACA
Source organism: Lepidocyrtus fimetarius (assembly GCA_036507315.1). Taxonomy (NCBI): domain Eukaryota; kingdom Metazoa; phylum Arthropoda; class Collembola; order Entomobryomorpha; family Entomobryidae; genus Lepidocyrtus; species Lepidocyrtus fimetarius. Next base: position 71,377 of record JAANSO010000036.1, on the reverse strand, counting down.
GGTAGACTTTTTTCTACCTGCTCCCGTTGTTCTTCGAAAAAAAACCCATCGCTTGACTGCTGACGCAGGAAAATAATGAAGGGTACCTAAGGATTACCGGCTGTTACTTCTCCGGTGATGATGATCGTGCAAGGTACGATGAAGGACAACAGATTGAAAGATCATACAAAATTGGATTCACTTTTCTACAACTAACTCTCATAGTTCTTTCTTCCTATTCTTTCCTTGTTTCACATACACAGATTTAATTTACTTGAAAATTGTTAGCTTTAAACCCGTTCGGAAATATTTTCTTAATAAATTGACCTGTGTCTCACGCCATATGTTTAATAAGTGAAGGAACAAGTGACCGAAGCATTTTCCAGAGATTACTTTTTATAGCGAGCACGTTATTCAACTTAGGCGAAATAGATTATAAATGAAACTCCGCTATAGTGGACCTTCCCTTTCGTTATTGTGGAGCTTTCCAAAATATGTCCATTTCCTTGTTATTCAAACAAAACGGTAAAATTAAAACAGGTTTCATTTAAGTTGTTTTTTTATTTCCTTCGTTTAATTTTCTGTCAAACTATAAAATGGCGGACAACATGTAGAAGCCCAGATGGAGAAGGTAAAAGGGTAGTAAAATATACATTAGGAAATGAAAGGGGAAAAAGTAAAACTTCAAAGTACAGAGTACACCATTACATAACCTTTTCTGAGGTGTGTTGAACTGAGCAAGTATTGAGTTTTTAGTTGCACTTTACAAGCACAATGCGGTTTTGTAGTAAAACCACATTTTTAATATTTTATTTAGATATCCAACAGAATCTGTTCTTTTTCCATAAAACATCATTGAAAATGATAATGCTTTTCTACACTGCCCCATTCCCTATTTTTCCCTATTGTTTCCCTTTTTTAGTTTTGATGGAATTGAAGAACTTTTTTAAATTGCTGTTTGGAATGGAAAACAGTTGAAATTTGGATTTTGAAGCGTTTAACTACCATTTTTATATTCTTTTGATAGCTTTTTTCTTGTTTATTGGTTTCACTTTATTAGCCACAGACAATAGACTGTGATGAGAATTTATGCATGAGTTTGGTTTGAAAGATTTTAAATAAAGCTTCTGTTTATAGAATAGCTTTCAACCCGGTTAAAAGAAAACTCCGCTATAGTGAACCTTCCATATAGTGAAAAAATAATCACAAGAATTGAATTTTAAAATGTTTACAGCGTGCTTTATTGTTTGTTACATCGGAGTTTTCTAAAATTGACTCTTTACCTGTACCCCTTGCAAGTCAATTTAAACAGGAAATAGTAAAATAGAATGGTTTGGTGTTATTATCACTCTTCACACTTGTTTACTGCAAGAGAATCTCAAAAGTTGAATTATTTTCCGTTGTTCAAGTACTTTCTAGTATAATTTTATTGGGGGAAAGGGGAGTTTAAAATGAGGGAGTGAATGAAAGGATTTTTATGTGCAAGGTGCCTACTTATGAGAAAAATTCGCATAAAATATGTACCCCATTAAACCAGAACATGATTAGAAAAAAACAACTGCTTTTCTGAAAAAAAGATGCAAAAACAGGATATTGGAATAACCAAAGATTTCCTTTTTTGAGAATTTGTGAGATTTGTATTTTGTTTCAGACATGTTTACGACCTTCACAGCCAACTCCAATATGTTGCTCGGAGATTATTTGAATTGCTTAGAGAAAATAGTAGAGCGGAAGAGAAAAAAGAAGTAAGGTACAAAAGGAAATGGATTGATGAAGAGGAAAAGTCTCCGGATAATTTAAAACAATTTTTCTTGTCTCATTTTTCTAGAATAATTTTACAGGTACTTGAAACAGGCACAGTACTTGATCGTAGAATAAAATTTAGAAAGATTTTGACTAAGGGGCTGTTCATTAATGAAGTGACGCTATTTCTGAAACTTTAAATGTAATAACAATAATGACACATCAAAAAGCGGATTTAAAAAAATTTTTATTGTTGTGGTCTTGGCTAATAAATAGACTGTCACGAGCTAGCCCGGGGCAAATATTTAAAAGGTTGAGTGGTTTGGAATACATCTCTTTTGTTTGCAGCGTGATGAAAGCTTTTTTGCTGTGAAGATGATTACGAGATTGACGATAATGTAACAACAACGCAGTGTTATGCAATATGCAACGAGTTTTAACATCAACAGTTCTCGCATAGTGGAGTTTTCCTTGTAGACAACCACACGCATATTTATCGAAGTGGAGAGAAGTGAGATGAAGCTAAAGAAGGGTTAATTAATAATGAAGAATGAGTTTAACTGAAAGCCACTGGAATTTACTAATAAATATGTTGCCGGTGGCTCATCCACATTCACAAGGTTGAAGAATTGGAAGGTTAAAAGTTTTCAGATTTAGTTTGAAATTAACAGCGAGCCCCTAAATAAAAGGGGGAGCTGAACGTATATCTTGTATTTATAGCCTGGGTTCAATTGAAATCCGGTTTGATTTGAATTTTTAACCAAAAGAGTAATTAAATATTGTAATTTGCATAAAAGTTTCCTAATGCAACTTTAAAAATTCCAAGGAATTGGCTAAACTCATGTTTTAACTATATCCCAGCGTGTAAGCTGTTAAAAATTAAACCCCAGGGTGCTAATAAAAAATATACGGTAATACACAATGAAGAATGTAGACTGAACACGGAATAGTATTTTGCTTAGTACCTACGTATCCTTTTGTTATTATTCAGAAAATAAATAATTTTAATTCATAAATTCGTTGACAATTTGAGGAAATGAAGAGAATTTGCTCATGGTCCGGTGGCTAATTCTCTTTCTTTTCATTCCCTTGCTCGCCCTCCTACGGTTACCTATCTGAGTTGTGCTTCTGGCATGAAATGGAAAATTAATAGTGAATGAAAACAGCTCCTTGCCAGTGAACCGTGTCAAAAGGATAATTTATAATTTACAAGCACCTTTCTACTAGAATTACGATGACTGTCATCCCTGGAGGTCTCAAACGATAACGTTAACTTTGTTATAAAACCTTTCCTTGTATGACACGAGCTTACTTCAAACCTAACCTCCAACTCTCAAATTGCACGCTTCACCAAACACTTTTGCGGATTCTGTTTCGTCCAGCTATCTTTTTTCATATGAATTCCCATTATTTCTTATCAAGATCCTACTTTTTGCAAGTTTTTATCATTTCACCAGCTTTCATATTTTGTTTTACAAAATATCAAATAGCATTTTGTTTGCAGCTTATTCAAACCAATGAAAAGCTATTTTTATCGTTTATTTACTCATTTTTCGGAATACACGAGGGAGTTAGAAACAGAGAAATAGATAATCCGCTTTCATTTCCCTTTGGCCATCTCGCTTTATTATCAACTTCTATAAATAGACCAATTTTGTATTTTTAAACTTGTCCTCCCCTTCTAAAAATACGTTTTTGTACTGCATTTGTAATTTAATTTGCAATTAGTGAAAAATATTTAAAAAGTGAGAAATTTACAACGTTTTTAAATTTGGCGCTGTGCGTACATTAAATCATGTATTACCAACGCTGTTAAACAAGCACAGCTCAAATAAAAAAATAAACCGTCAGTTCAGTTCATCTTTTCTTTTCTTTACCCATCTTTTTCCTCCTTCCTTTTGTTGTGAAAAAGCTTGTTCTCTTAGATCCACATTTGTTTTCACGAAAAGTATCATTTCTCATGTGATCACTTTTCCCAGCCTTCCATTCTCTTTTCCCATGTCATAATCACAAAAGAAGTGTGTTTCCATTAGATTGTTACGAGCTCTGAAAGAGTGGCATAATCAGGCCAAGAGCTGTTGCGTTCCAGAAGTAAGTTGCACGGAGCTTTTGAAACCTTAAATGATGAACAGGATGGTGAAAGGAGAGTACTTAACAATCAACGGGCGGTAGCTTCCCTCAAACCAGAGGCGGAGAGCAGCGGGAAGGGTTTTCTAACTTTCTTAAAGAATACGTGCTGGATTTCCTCACTTAAATCCTTCTTCATCATCGTCACAAAATGGTGATGATAATGGAACAAGCTTAAAGAACGGGAACAACACGAGGAGATCATCCTACAAGGGATAATGTTTCGGGGAAAAATCTATAGTAAATAAATCATGTAATTTAGAAAATCCCAAGTGTTATGAAATAAATTCAATCTCTAAATCCATTACGAGCCTGCGAAACCAGGAAAAGGTGGGAAGTTTTTTTTTATCCGTCCAGGTATCATTTCGTATTTGATTTCAAAGAAATTGCAATATGACAAATTCTTGAAAAAATAAAATATTATTTCCAGTGAATCTATTTTAAAATTGTTGCTCTGTATGTGTTTCAGCAAAATATTTAAAGAACATATTTTTTCAAAGAATGCGAACTTCATTTTGTTTTAGATTAAAATGCAAAACAATGAAACTTCGCTATAAAGGCGTGGGCTTGCATGGTTTTGAAACTTATTTTGCTTTTTTATTGAGAGCAAAAAACAGGAAGAAAGAGAATTTGAAAAAATGCTGGCATTAGCACGACTCTAGAGAGAACGTCTCTCACCAAATCATTTGACGGAATGAAGAATAAGGTTGGGGAAAAAACAAGACAGATCACTTCAGTGTCGTATAAAAAATAAAGATAGAAAGATATGCAATTGCAAGGCTCATTTTCCCTGCAAACTTTACATCTTGTTTAGTCGTGGCAAATAATGGATGTATTCAAATTTAAATGGAAATTTTGTGGGCTTCATGCTGGTACGGAAAAGAATGAGCGAGCGAGAGAAAAAAACAGGAGCAGAGCTCGTGCCTTGAGAGAGATTATGCCTGGAGAATTTTCGACCACCATCCACACTCTATTACAAATCTCACTGGCTGGAGAGAGAGACTCTCGGAGAGAAAGAAATGAAGATTAGAGAATGATCGGGTGATACGATATCCTTCGTCTCTTCTTTCTGGACAACAATGTAATGATAGCGATCATCATTCCAACAACCATTCCAATCATGGATGATCATTATGTTGATTATGATACTGATATCGCTTCTTTCTTCTCTGCTCAGGGAATCATTCCAGCGAAGAATAGAAAATAACTCTGGGATAACTACTTTGAAATTACATTTCACGAAAAAAAAATTGGAAAAAACACAGTCATTTTGTACACAGCGTTTGAAATTGGAAATTTTGATGACAATCAACTGGGTTTCTTACCTATGCAGTAGCATAATATGATGGAATTTACAAGGGGCTGTTCATAAATAATGACGTGACCAAGTTGACACAATCCTTAAGAAAAAAGGTTCCTTCCATACGGTCATGAGATTATTTATGAACAGTCCCTAAAACTTGCAATATTTTACGTGAAATTTGAAAATTCCAAAAAACATTACAAATCAAGATGAATATTTGAATTCGAAGATGAATTTTGCTAGGAAAGGGGCTAATGTAGGTGTTGATGTGAGCTTGATTTTTTATCGTGGTTAGTTCAATCAACACTGTTTTTTATTTACCAATAGATCGACACAGAGCACACACAACCCTTTCATTATTTTCCGGCACGTACTCAACTCCCAATGGCAAACAAGCCTTCTCTTCTTTCTCCTTAAGTAAACTTTGCTGAGCAGTGTTGGAGTGATGATGATGTAATAAAGCCAATCATATATCCATTTACCATCTAGAGAATACCAGAATCCTTTATTTATTACGAAATTGCAAAAACGAAATTAACTCCCACAAACCCCTTTTTTGTCTTGGTTTTCCCCGGAAATGCATGTGGAGTAGTTTTTTTATATTTCCCTTCTGAATTCCAATATTTGTTGAGTTTTGGTAGCGCGCGGTATCCTTAAACGTGTAAATAATTATTCACGGTACGTAAAAAACTTAAATTACTCTTCCAAACCTTTTTTCAAACGGTTGGATAACTCCGATTTAATTTATTACGCTCATTTTTAAGGAGCCATTAAGTTTTGAAAAAAGCCCTACAAATTGCAAAGTTATGATGTTATGAGGTATTTTTACGCCGGATTAAAAAGGCACGAAAATAGCTTTAAATCCCAAGTGGTTAACAAAATATTCAAAACAGTCAATCGCTTCCTCTTTAAATGATCGAAGAAAAATCTATACGAAAAAGTTAATCATAAAGTTTGAGCCTTGTTTATATAACAAAAAGTTAGTGTAAAAATTCAAAATATTTTTTAACCCATTGGTTACACTTTGGAAAAAACTTTGAATATCTTTTTACGGCATCATCTCGATAATTGAAGTAAAAACATAGACCTTTGCAAAAAATAGGGACCGCTCATAAATTACATCATACTAGAAAACTCTCTCCTCCTTCAGGCACATAATCGGTATGTATAGACTCCCTTTTTCCAATCCCATGATGTAATTTGTGAGCAACCTCAAAAGAAGCAAACTACAGAAGTAGTTGGTGATAAAGGTATCCCTACTGAATCGTAAAAACAGCATGAGATGAGTCGTAAAAGAAGCCTTTGGATCTTCTCAAGAAGATGTTGTAAATGACTCTGTGGGAACGTCTTGCACGTTTCGGGTTTTTTACGATGATAAGTGATATGTATGTAGTTATATTCATAATTTAAGAAAAAAAATACACTTTGTAAAGAACTCTTGAGAAGCGGGAGTAGGAAAAAATTGACTTTTTCCTTCGGGAAAAATACTCAAATTCCTTGCAGCGGTTCCATTTTGTTTTAATATTTACTCTATTGAAATCAGAAGGAAAAAGTCTAGAAATATTGCGGTTTCTGTCGTGTTGTTCTTGAAAGTTTCATAATATGATCTAGAGAAGTTGAGAGTGAAGAGAGAGAGCAGTCACAATATCGACGTGGCTTGTGTAGCTCTTGGCATTTTAAAAAAGTACAAATTACACAAGCTTTTAGAACTGTGGATATGCACGTTAATGTCCTGTTACGCTATAAACAAGAAAACGATCATAAAATGCAATGTTTTGAAGCTCTTGAAAATATGAAACACGTGCAACACAGAACGGGAAATGCTAGGCGAAAACATCCAACCATGAGGAAATATAGGCGGCAGTATCACGTAGGAAAGGACTAGAAAACCTGTCTTCATCAGGTTCCTACCAAAAAGCCTTGTTCAGTGTTAAAAAGCGATAATAATCCTGAATTTAATCTAGGAAAAGAGGAAGACGGAGGAGAAAGTGTTCTCTTATTTCATACACTTAAGCAGAGACAGAGAGAAAGAGACTCATCAGAGAAAGAAAAGTTTTTTGTTGTTCCATCAGGGAGAAAGAATGAAGTCGGGGGAAACTTTGGAATATTTTGCTGTGTCTTTTATTGTCTTCCTTTTCTGACATTTTATGCATAATTTTAACTTTGTTAAAGGTGGATTCATTTGATGATGATGGTGCAGGGGATGGATAGTGGCGGTGTAGCGTGGTTTGGGACGACCATTATGGTTCCACAGACTCAAAATTCTTAAAATTTTGTAAATATCAACTTTAACAACTTTATCATTATTTTGATGCGAGTGTCATTATCTTACTTGAAGTAATAACGCTTTTATTACACAAGGAAAAGATGGAGTGAAATGGAAAGAGTAATGTTCAGTTAAACTCCGCTGTAGTAAGCCTTCCATGTTTTGGACAAGTAGTTGGATTTTAAACAGTAAACAGTAAGATTTGATGGAGGTTCGGTATACCGGAGTGTGCATTAAGGAATTCATTACTAAAAAGGTAACAGATGTTTCCTTTCTTGTACTTTCGCTATTTGCATAAAAGGCAAAATAGGAAAAAATCAAAGGTCATTGCATAGGCTGAACTGTATTAACTTTCCGCAACTTTTACAGATTATGATTTAATGCTAGGAATGTTATTCAATAAGATTTTAACTGAAGAAACCCATTTTAAAACATATTTTCTTAAAGAAAATCGTTCTAAAAAAATGCAAAGTCGAAACAGTTTTACTTTCCAATGTATTCCAACGTAGTTTTAAAGTGCTTTTTGTTTGTTCGAGTACCGTAGGTGTATATACAACGCATTGAGAAAAAGAGAACAGCCTATGCAATCCCAAGAGTTCTCGGATCAGCAGTGTTGTTGTTGCTTTGTTCAAACAGAAAAGTTAAAGCAGACGTGGGGAAAGAACATTTAAATCAACACTTTTCACTGCTCCATCAGAGGATTTTCACCGTCACCACGATTGCCACTCGTGTACAAGGAAACAACACAATAAACTCACAGATTCATCTATAAAATGTACTACTTAAAGCTGATATTTATTATGTCCCTTTTAAATTCTACATTCCTTCAACTTTCTCTTAGAAATTAGTATTTTATTTAGAGTAGGGCCCTGTCGGAGTTATTAAACATACTCTCGTTAGTCTGATAAGGTCTCGTTAGTGCTTATAGCTACAATACTTGAATAGTTCCACTACTGTGTTATATTTTTCGGGAAAGTTTCGTTTTGCTAGTTAACATCTTTGCAAATTAAGGTCTCGTTAAGTGACTTATACCAGACAATTATTAACTCTCGTTAATTGCCTCTCGTTATGTTTAGAAACCCTCCAAGTTATCTAAATGTTAAGTTGGTAGATGTTAAATATCAAGAAATTGTAAAGTACATTCCCAACACATCTCTTTACTGTGTGGGTGTTCCAAACTCCTTTTCTGACATTCCTTTAACTCCATTATTCCAGAAGATGCATACGTTAGCTACATTGGAATCTCAAAGGAATTTTATGTGGATTTTCTTGAAAAGTAGACAAAGAAGAGTAAGTTTTTAAAAAGATATCTTCTTTAAAGTAAGAAAATATTCCCTTTTCATCTACTCTTGGGTAGAATCAAACAAAGTTAGAAAAAGTTAGGGGAAAGGTACTCTCCAAAGTCTTGTCACAAGTCAAGACAGATATCATAAATTTTAATAGAAAAGTAACGAAATAATTATCTACAACGACATCATCGCGCAAATCAACATAAACAATGATAGTAGCACAGATGACAGCCGGATTATAATCAATGGTGGGAGCAAATGGAAAAACGGGATTTTAGTGCAAATTTTCCAGGATTTAATTCGGTAATGATAAAAACCAGATTTTAATCTGGTTAAAACAACTTTCCAAAGTTTATTGAAGATCGCAAAGGCTTTCCCATTTCCATATTATCATAATTCCATATTTCCCTTTTCTTCCATTTTCCCTGTTTAACTGGGGAAAATTAATAAAACCCAGGTTTTCAACCCGCAATGGACAAAAGCGGGAGAAGACAAAGTTCTAAATGAAAGTGAAATTAATTGCAAACTTTTTAATACGTTTTTGCAGCCAATTCACATAAAAACAACTCCATGTCATATCATTGTCATCATATGAAAGGAGTTTTTGTTGGGAAATGTTCTCATTAGCTAAAGAATAAGAAAATTGGTTACGTAAAAGAGTGTACAAGCAAGCGCCATATTTTAACCAACGCTGTTCAGACGAGTTTGACGTTGTTAGTGAAGTGTCAGACAATGTGACTTTAACATCGTCAACGTTATCTTTTTTTTTTGTTGAAGGGTAAAAAGTCTGGGTTGACGGTTGGATACGCTTTTAATACGAGTAATGAACACATCATTATTATTATGTAACCTAATTCTTTCCCTACTTTTCCACTTTCCCCAGCGCTTGTTTGTTAAATTCATGTTTATTAATTTGGATTGGTCTGACTTTCCCGTTTCTGCGTGGGAACTTTCAACAAAACCGCGACAACACTTCTCTCTTGTCTGTCTATAAAGCTTTTTTAAAAAAAGAACTTGCTACTTTCAAATGTGTTATTATTAGTGAAACAAAGTCTGGAGCCTTTCTCGCTCTCCACTTCTCCCTCTTCTCTCCAAAACAACTCATTTATTATTCACTCAAGGTTTTAAACTTTATCTGTAACAAAGGCGAAAGCCAGCTAAAGAATTGTAAAGGGAAATTCACTACGTGAATCTTAATTATAAGGATTCTCTTTCATGTTTAGATATATATACAGTTAAACCCCGCTTTAACAAACAAGATAAAACTGATATACGGAGTTTAAAATACTACTTATCTACTTTATTGAAGGTTCACTATAGCGGAGTTTACTTTATACTTGATTATTCCAGATCCTGATCTTATTTACCTTTGTTAAAAAACTACAAAATTATGAACTCGTTATTTTTTTAAACCTGTAATTTCAAAAGACAATCTCCCATTCTAATTTTATCCTTAAACTCATTTTTATCTACTAAATTTATCTAAAAACGCAAAACTTTGTCATTTCACAGGAATTTAATTTAAATAATTGTCCTAGAATATTACGTACAAGACCGCTTATTACTAAACGATCATCCACATCGTCATTATTAAGTAAGCTTAAATAAAAAATCAATACCTATTTATCGGTTTTGTAATTTCCTTCGCTCATGAAAATAAAAGTTTATTCCAAAATCTTCCAAAAAAACTGAAATGTTTTTCTCTAGAAAAAAACGGAGCGGGTTATTACACCATTTATCTCCCACGCACACGGAAAGGTTTCCTTATGAAAACAACCTATTTTTTGGACAATAACGTTGATTGAGTTGTTCCACACGTGAAGTGCTTGACTTACATTTTCCGTTCCCCCTTTCATTTTTTCTCGTCGACGTCCAAACCTGGCTTTTAGTGATTAGCAAAGAAAAAAACTTTGTTTCTATACGAAAGTTTAAATTTTATAGTAATAAATTGTTATAATGGAAATTATTGAGGTTGGCCAATTTTAATAAACATTTACAATTTTCCTCGGAGCTATGTAGCTTGTTCGTTTTTAACTACTACAGAGAAAAGGTTTTGTATCCTGTGTGTGGTTACTCACAACCGCATTGCAATAGAAATAAAAAGCTCATTGAAGTTTTCCCTTATCTTCAATCTTATCGATTATGTTTTTTTCCTTTCTTGTTCAAGTTTTGCGACAAAAGCCACACACAAAAAATGGTTTGTTTTTCTACTACACATAGCTCATGTTGTTTTCCCGGTCTTGCTTATTCTGCTAATTTTTTTCAAGTATAATTGAATTGCAGTAGAAAAGGTTTAAAAATGTTTTTAGAAATTGTACACACTTTGATATAACAGATGAAAATAGTGTGCAAAGTGTACAATCCAACTACTTGTTCACTCTAGAGAAGGTTCCTTATAGCAGAATAGGTTTACTAGAAAAAAAACTCGTTGGAAACATCGAAATAGCTGCTATAAAACAAGAAATATTAGTTACGACTTGAACAACAGCGGGATCAAACATCAGCGACAAAATTAATTTTTTTGTAAATTTCAGCAAACCATTAAATACCGTGTTTCTTCTTCATCAACTACAACTTAAGAACGTAATAAAAAACGCTGAAGGGAATTTTTTATGTAGAAAAAAGGGATAGAAAAGCTACTTAATAAAAACAACAAGGGAGTGTATTACGTACGTATTTTGTAAAAATCTTTAGGGAACACGGTGAATTCGCTTATTTTTAGATTGAGCTTAAAAACTGAACTGCTTAGATGGATTTATTATCGAGACATAAGTGCAGCCTGTGCAAACACAGCTTAATCATCCAGAAATGAATAAATGTTTATCTTAAATTTGCGTGAGAGTTTCGTGCGTGAATAAACGGAGTTGACTGTACACAAGGTAGAGTTTCTACTCTCTCCGCTTGTTTTCAAACTTAAACGGTGTGAGTTTAATTTTTATTTTGAGTCTTTCTTATAAAATAGGATTGGCAATTAATATGCCTATCCCTTTTGTTTTCAACATTTTGTATTAGAAAATTTTAGAAAAAGGAGGGAGAAGTCTTGATGTTCATCTTAGTTTTTAAGAATTTAATGATGCAAAATTGTTATAAAAACCTCTCTTTAAAATACCAGATATGTTGAAAAAATTGATTAATTTCCAAACTTTTTAAACTATTTGATTACAATTAGTAAAGTAGATTAAACCGATTATTATTTACCTGTTTAAAACTCCCGCTATTTTACTTATGTAATCCCCAAATATTAACAATCATTAAAAAGGAATAAAATTAGTTGAAATGAAAGGATAGGAAAGAGAAAAGGAATTAAGACTTCTCCCCTTCCTTTCTTGTCTCATTTTCAATGTAGATCGTTCTCCTTATCCTGAAAATGAGTATAATTTTGTAAGAAAAGTGTAAGTAACAAGGAGAAAATATTTTCTCTTGGAGTCGACCGGTGGAAGTAAGTTGGTATTTGAGACTTTATTCTCTGTGATCCTCCCGCTTCTCCTGCTCTGCAGCAGCTCTTCTCTTCTTTTCAGATATTAATCCTCAACATGATTTATGCTCTGAAGAGGTGCACTGGAACACTGAACGTTTATACAAGCTAAGGAAATTCAAGTATTTTGTGGTGGGAAGGGGGAGCTTGCTCAAAGAATAAGAAAATGCTGTAATATTATATAATTCCTTACAAAATATATTCCGGGTTCTTTTTTCATAAGAAAGTTCCATTCTTTGGATAAATACGCGGAAGTCAGTGAAAGAGAAAAGGATGAGAAAGGTATAAAACCTTAAGGTATAAAATGAAAAGCATTTTCGTATTTGTGGAGAATTTCCTATTTTGTACCTGGTGCATTACAAAGTAACGCGACAAATGTAACTTGAAAAATAAAACAAATGAAAAAAGGGTTTAATGAACAATTGAGAAACTACATTTAAAATTTCCTATTGGACTTCCTTTCAATTCCCTTTTCCAAAGGATAATAGATTTCAGTGTTTCCAACAGACGGTAGAGAGTAAGAAATGGAAGAGAATAAGTGAAAATTTGGCAAGCGATTTTTATATAATCACCTCTTCTCAAAGAATTATAAGGCATACGCTTGCATATTGCTTTGGCTCTCTGCACCTGTGCTCAACATTTCATGGAATCGACAATCCGTAAAAAATTTTTATTTCCCTTAGCTAAGCACGCCTGGCTCGTTTCAAAGATCCATTTTTCAACAGCTGGTGACAAGACTAGGAAAAAATCCTTTTTTCTTTTCCGTCATTTTATTCTTGTCAACTCTCAAACAAGAAGCTGAAATCTTCACGATCATACCGCAAGAACAACCCGTACAAAGCCTTTCGTTTTTTAGGCTTCCTTGTTGACTTTGTTGAGAACTATGCAAGAAGGGAGTAATAATAAATAAAATATTTAGTATGATTATAATCCCGATAGAAAATATTCCTTGGGTTTTTATTCTTCATCTAGCTTTTCATTAAGCTTAGGACTAATGGCCTGTTTGCGTTAAACTAGCATTCAATAGGATTGGAAGATTGTAGATGGAATACTGTAAAGGTAACCAGGTTAAACTCCTCTGTAGTGAACCTTCCTTATAGTGGAAAATTGAATTTTAAACGCGATTTTTATCCAAGTTCGTTATACCAAGGTAGCAGGGTTTAACTTAAAAACTCCCAATGGCCGGGTGGGAGCTAAAGCCGGAAATAAAATATCAACATCAACTCTTTTTTACATCTTTACTATTAGTCAATGTCAAAGTGACGAGAACAGATCAAAATCGCTTTTTACCGTCTGCTCTCCTACACTGTTTGTATCCAAAGGATGAAAGATGGAAAGCGAGTGTGTTGCGTAATGCCTTTTTGCCCTAACTGATTTATTTGTAAATTAAAACTAAGGCTTCCCAGTCAATACCTTTCTTTGCTGCTCAATACCAGTTGAAATGAAAATATAAAGTTATAAAAAGTGAATAGAATAGAAAAAAGAATTGAATAGAAAGTTTTTTTTTCCCTGGATCGATATAATTTCTCAAACAATTTTATTTCTCACGCGACTCCAACATTGCTTTTATTACGTAATTCAAAAGTGATAGTGGAGCAAGAGCGCAACAAAAATAAAATCTCAATTGTCCATTGTGGTAGTTACAGTTCAATGATCAAAGAAAAAGAAAGGTCGTTGCATTTATTATAAGAGTGTCCTATTAGAAAAAACGAAGGGGAAGAGTGGGAAATTGACTAGTTTATTGCAAGGTTTTCCATAAATATGAAGAGAGTCAAAGAAAGATATAAAATAAAAAGGGATACTAAAATGAAATGAGCTATATATCAAGATATGAGACGATAAGAATAGAAGAAAAAATAAACTTCACAAGTTAAATTACATTTCGTATCTTGTCTTAACCCATTTATGTTTTTATATCTTCTCTTATTTTAGGCACTGTTCGTAAATAACACGACAGTGAAGGGGGAAGGGTACTCACTTCTGGAAGTAATCTTCAAACGGTTATTTTGTTTGAGAGGATTAAAAACAAGCAAAAAGAATTGAGATTAAACTGGTGTCCGTCAAAAACAACAAAAGCCTATATATTTTAGGTTATTCTAGTGCATCCGCTCACTATGTGGTAAGATAAGAGCGGAATCAGCAAAACACGCTGATAACACTAACCGTTACCCACGTCGATTTTTTCTTTGCTTATCTTCAATCCCTTTCCCAATTTTTATCCTTAACCGCATCTTTTCATCCTGCTACAGTAATCATCTTACTTTGTCTCTTTTTTTGTTATTTATGTCCCTATATATCTTTGCTTAGAGTATTTTTGCTCCGTTACTCATCCGCTTTAAAGAGCAGATGATAAAAGAAACCCGGAATATACTACAAATGTCGGATTTCATGTTCATAAGTTGCGAAGTTTTAAACATTTCCCGCCATTTTAAATTTGCCAACCCATAGACCTTGTTTTTAATCATCGTCTTCATATTGCAAACTATTGATTATTATGTTTTCCATTTGGAAGATTGTACTTTTTGAAGTGTTTGACGGGGCAAAGGCTTTGTTTTCTTTTATTTTGTTTGTAGTGGTCATCACTATTATTTTTTACTTTCTTTCCATCTCCATTTCCCAGTGTAAACATTGTTGTGTTAATCCCAGTCAAAAAATAACTTCCAACTTAATTTTAAAACAACTTTTAAAAATTGTGAAAGAATAGAATTGCAATTTTGTAAGGCTTACACAACACAACTTCCTGTTTATGTAGTGTGACACAATTTTATTGGATTTGCAGAAACTACTAATGCTTGCAAACTCCAACAGAAAAATTTAAACAAACTTTATAGAAGTAAACCATTTGGAAAGCCAAACAAGATTTAGAATATTACACAGGTATGACGTGATTTCTGTTTAATCCACAGAAAAAAATTGTAACGGAGGACAGCGCAGCCATAGTAAAATATTAAACTACTTTCTAAAAAAACTTTCATCCAAGTTTTATGAGAATAAAGGAGTACATAGATACGGAGTTTATTGCACAACTCAGTTTTCTCCCCCAACCTTGTCCAGTTTCACCCCAAAACTAATTTTAACACATGTTAGTATCCACAATATATGAATTCGGGAGTGAATTACGAAGGAAAGGCCACAGGGAAGAAGTTGTTTTTATGTGTGGTTGTAGTGTTTTGTATAAAAAACTGCATTTTATATTACAACACACAATTTCCTCGTGACATGCAACCTTCTCTGAGGTAGTTGCAGGAAATGAGAAAAACTTTTGTTAAAATACTAAATCTTCACTCTTGTTAGCTATCCCAACTCTTCCTTTGTCTTCCTTAAAAACACAGACTTCACCGCAAAGCTATATATATCCCAGCTCATTATGAACGTTTCTCATGAAATGTGTCTTTTTTATAACTCCACCCGTTTTCTTTTCTCCTTCTGTTCCAGCCTTTTGTTCTGCGCCTTTGTTGGAATGCTTTGTTTATAAAAAACTTTCATAATAACAGAAAATGACGGGAAAAAACTATTTTTCTTTTTTTATGTACTTTAGTAGATTATTTACAAATGTTGCAGAATTTAAAAAGAATTTAATTTCTGGAGCAATAGCAAAAACTAAGTTAATTATGCCAGTGGAGTAAACTTTGCTTACCAAACATACGTCCTCCAAATCCCGGCTTCACTCCGATTGACAAAAGAAGGAAGAAGCCAAACGGCGCCGACATTGTATTGCGCCTCATTGTAATTAAATTAAATACTTCGTCATGTAAATGACTCACTTTTGTTTTAAACTATTTAAATGCATCTACATTTTTACATTATTATTCCAATTAAATCATTTAAAGTCATTTTAATTACGTTTCCATACAAACATTTCTTGTTTTTAGATAAATAAAAACGTGTTATTTTGTAGAAACCTATAAAAACGTGTATTTTCTTGCTGTTATCATCCTCCGTAGGTAATCATAAGAAAAAGAACACAAACACAGTCACACTCATACACAAAGTGATTAAGATACGCGACACAACTTATTAAGTAAGCTAATTAACTTTTTCTCTATTTCACCTGGCTTTTCACATTTCCTTTTTCCTCTATGCCTGACTAAGCACAAATTCTTGCTGAATCCACGTTCTCTCCTTTTTCCTTTCCTCTCACGTTTTTCTTTCCAAAAAAGCGTTATAATTATGTAGTATCAACACTTTGAAGAAAGCTAACAATTTTCTTTCGCTGATAAGGTTTAGAATTTGACGATTCAAGTGATGAGTAGTTGAAATGTTTTCATAGCATCCACAGGAAACCTGTAAAAAAGTAAACAAGTTATTGCTATTTCGCAAAATTTACAAGATATTACATAATTGGTTTAATTTTAACTTCAAAGCTTGTGATAATTGAAGATTACGCAAGGATTTTAATGCTTTTTAGTGGGATAATTTGAGAATTTCGGAATGATTACTATGAAGTGTAATGGGAACAACAAGCGGCTTTCTTTTACTTGCTAATCCTTTAATTCTAAGCTTAGAGGGGAGCACAACAATATACAAAACGAGGTAGACCACACCTTTCAATGACGTTCCTACAGCGAGGAGAAGGAGTTTGATTAAAATTATGGGAAATAATGAACACAAAGTTTTCCAGTTTTTATAGTCCAAGAAATAGAAAGGCGAGCAGCCAATGACAAAAGATCTGTTTTTTTCTGACGTAATAGTCATAGTTAATGTTAGGAGTTGGCAGTAATCGTAATAATAACAACTCTGTTTTACAGCAACATCCAAATACTTTGCTATTGTGTAGAAAAACCCGAGGAATTGCCAAAAGATGAAGAAGATATTATTGCGTTTTGATCAACTTATTGTTGGAAATAAATCTACACAATGCAGGAAGTATAAATGCTTTTTTCCAAAGAACTTTTAAGTTCCCGCCACTAGCCGTACTCTTGAGTAGCTATTTACTGCATTGGAGCAGTGGCGGGAATTTTAAAATTGCGTTTTTAATCAAAAAGTTATACATTGGAATGGTTTATTAAATTTAACCAGTGATATTTAAAACACATTTTTGCAGCATTTAAAAGGTAATTAAAGTAGGAAAGTGTATGATGGTGATGATTAAAATGTTAAATTTTCTATTTTGCCGTTTCTGCTGTTGATGATAGTAATGAATCATTCATAGTGTTTTTCAGGCTTTAATTACAGGAAAGTTTTCATCCTGCAAATAATTGAGCAGTTTACAAACATTACCGGAAAAAGTTGAGAAGTGTTGGAGAGAGAAAAAGAGGGAAAATTAACAGGAATTTAGCAGTTTGAAGCAGACTTATTACACACGTACGATACACACACGTTTTTACAATCATTATCATCATCACCTGCATCATTTACTCGTCCAAGTAATATCCTTTTCCCCACTTTTCAGACTAGATTCAAAAGTTTTCCCCCACTCTTTCACACCATTTCTCCTACAACATTAAATACAAATGGGGGAAAACAAGGGAAATTTCTTTAGTGTGGGGTATATATACCGAGCAGATGCCAATATTTTTACTGCTATAACGAACATACCGTTGAAAACGTAACTAGTTGATCACTATAAGAAAGGTTCACTACAGAGGGGTTTCTATTTCAAAGTTAGTCATCCAAGACAAAATTTTCTCTACCTTTCCCTACCTACGAAGGAGTAAGAACTTTTGGAAAGGGGTGAGCAGAGATCATTTACAATGATGCTTGAAGCATAGAATTGGTCACGTTTCCCGTATTTGGTCGTCAATTGCTTTTTTCTAAAAAAAACCTTTCATTATAAATGCTTAGCTAGCAAATGGGAAAAAGCGTAAGCGTAGGTAAAACCTAAGACGAAGGCACACACTTCATTCTACTTCCTTTCCCTTGCACAATGAAACATTCAAAATTGCACATTTGCAACTCTTATGAAAAAAGCGAGATGCTTCCGGTAGAGGACTAGAAAAAGGAGAAGAAAGAGCAATGACGTGGATTATCTTGGATTATGTTCTTTCACCACTTTTAACAGTATCCTCTACGGGAACACAGGGCTTCAGCACAAATTGTACAAAATGATAGATTTTAAAACACATTCACAACTTAAACACTGGGACGTTATGTAGGCCAAAGTATTTTTCAAATATTCCTATTGATTTTTTCAAATCTATGAATAAACAAGGAATATCGAAAATGCTGTAAAAATCTTTTGGACAAGTAATTACATTGAATTTTAAGTATTTTTACTCAGGTTTGTTATACCAAAGTTTAAAAGTAAACGGGTGAGCTACGTGTAATTTGAAAGCTTTTTAATTCTTTATAATTGAATTTTTCCCTTAATTAACTACAATTTTGAGTAAAATGAACCTCTTTTAAATTTCTACATGTATAATTTTCAAGTATATAAAATTAGTGGATGACTACCCCTTTGAGATTTAAATTGACCAGGAAAAACAACAGAGTAATGGATAAAAAGCTGTTATTTACGAATATTTTGTGTATTTTACTAGCAAAGTGAAACCATAATAATCTTTTGGAAGTAAATCAGTTTATTTGAATTCCCTTTCAAGGGAAGGGGAAAACAGATAAATAATGTCCAAATAGGAACCTCATTCCACGCCTATCCCAATTTGCTATTGAAAACGTTGGTGAGGAAGGTTGTTGCAAGAAAACTAGTAAAAACCAGTGAGCTAGTTCCTTTAAATGTTTTCCCCAGAGGCTAAAAGCTTTGTAAAAAGGCTCTTGTTTCTGTGATCGTACAAAAGAGTCCATGAAACTACACGTAGTCCACTAACCGACTGTAAAATGGAGTTTCTATGGCTATCTAGAGAGATAAAAGGATAGCCATTCAGATGAAAATTTACAAGAGATGAGCTTTAAAGTAGATAGCCCAATTTTTACTCTTTCTTTTGAAAAAAGTGAAGGAATAGAGCTCATTTTTCAAATAATCTAAAAATATAAATAAAACTTTAATTTTTAGACCAATTTTAGCAAAAAGGCTATTTTTACTCAAAGAAGAGTCTACTCGTATTTTGCCTTTGCCCAATTTTTCGAATTTTGCGTTTCCCTATTTTCATGATTCAACCAATGTAGATATCACCCCATACAGTACAAAAGTTGAATTTTTTAAAATTTGGTAAAAATCTGTTGAGAAAATCAATCACTCCTTCCAATTTTATTAATTGCAATAGCTTCGTTTTTGCAATTTCAGCCTGAGCTCTTTGTCTCTCTTCCTCGTCTATTCAACCCAGTGCCTACGTTAGAAAAGTATAGGATGAATGAAGCAGAATGGCAAAAGAGAATGTTGGCTGATGTAAGATTGTAAAATTATGCTGTCTGTGCATATTTTCATGATCTTCTCATCAATCTATTCAAAAATTTTAAGAAGTTGAAAAGAAAGAAGTTGAAGAAAAAGGCTTCAATTTAGTTGATTGCTCATTACAATTACATAATGCAAAAAACAGAGTTCGCCACTATGTAAAATTGATATAGAGTTAGTCTTTAAGGTAGAAAATTGCAGCCGTAGATTTTTCCCAAAACAGGTTTCAGGGTTAAAAAGTAGAATTTCTACAAAACTATTACGCTCTCTGCTCACTCTCTTCACTATTCATGCAAATTTCCTTTTCTGACTGCATACTTTCCTCTTTGTAATTAAGGATTGTTTGTTTAAGATTAATGAAAATAACGGAGCAACAACAAAACAACGGACTCGTGTAAGAAAAATAAATTTCAGGGGGAAACAAAAACCTGAAGAATTATAAGGTTGCACACGGCATTAAAAACTATTGAGTGCTGAAAACTGCTATAGTGAACCTTCCTTATAGTGGACAAGTAATTTGAAATGTATATCTTGTTCGCAACACCAGAGTTTGAAAAGTTCGCATGCAGACAATATTTTTGGGCTCTTCTAAAGAAATAAAAAAGGAAAATGATACGGTGACTGAGATAGATTGGAGATTTCTGTCATCGTCTACCATTCACGTATTAAAAAGGCGGTTAGTTCCTGGTGGCATTCCCTTCGACATGCTTTAAAAGGTAAAAAGTTTACATTTCAGGAATAATATTTTGAGAAAAAGTTCAATAGAAAATATTTGTGGCGTCGGTGGTTGGTTGCATGTTTTATTGTTTTAAACATGAGATGGAAAAAAAGTTGCGAATAAATTCCTAATGGTTTCAGGGTTTTGCAAACCTTCCCACCTACAAAATCCAAGTTTTTTCCCGTGCTTCAAACTTTTTCCTCGCTTGGGTTATCAGGTCGAAATAGATAAAGCGGAAGCTCTTCCAGTGGAACTTATATCTTTCTTTTTGGCAAATCAGCCACAAAAAAGTGCAAAAATGATTCATAGAGTCATAAAAACAGTAAAAGTTTTTATTAAATTTGAATTTTTTAAAATTCCCGGTAATAATTTAGAATGTGTAAGCTGCTCTCACACTGTTTTTTCTCCGTTGCAATGTAGCTGCACCTTTATTTCCTTGGAAATAGCTTATTAAAACCTGAAACTAGGGAGTAGTCAAGGAAAGAATATATATGCCAGTACTATTTTTAATTTAAGTTTATAAAAATTCCTATTTTTCATCGTTGTTTTTAATGAATTTTATTAAAAAGAAGCAGGAGAATGACACCATGTCTTTTGAAAGGTGACGTAGAAATTTCGTGAAAATTACAAACTTTTCAAAGTTGTCGT
Source organism: Lepidocyrtus fimetarius (assembly GCA_036507315.1). Lineage (NCBI taxonomy): Eukaryota > Metazoa > Arthropoda > Collembola > Entomobryomorpha > Entomobryidae > Lepidocyrtus > Lepidocyrtus fimetarius. The sequence continues at coordinate 50,541 of JAANSO010000036.1, read as the reverse complement.
CATCATCTTCTCAACCCTATTTACTTTTTCATGTCATGGCCCCCTCTTAAATATTTTCAGAAGCCTTTTAAAACTCTTTAACAATGCAGTGAGCCTTGAAATCTAAATGAACTTCGAAGTTTCGTAGAGTTTCTTATTAAAATTTTTCCTGAAAACGTGGTTGGTTTTAAGAACTACAAAATTCCTTTTTTTGTAAATAAAGCAGGTTACATTTTCCCCACGTTTTATTCTCTTTCATTTTACACGATTATTAAACTCATACAATCTCCGTGTAATAATTACGTCACAAGGACATGCCATGCACACCTCTTTTAGAAAAAATGTACACAAAAACATGAATAATTAAAGAAACCGGTGTTGATTTTATTAATATTGTACAAGTGATGAACGCGCGAGAATATGATAGAAAGGGAAAATATAGCGGGAGGGGGCTCTCAGCCTTTGTCATTCTTTGATTATTTACAACTCTCAAAAGTGACGAAGGTGGCTAAAATCTTTAATAAAGATTAAGATAAGAAAGCTTCTTCAAAAAATAAACTTTGCTTCATAAATTTCAAGTAATTACAAAAATAAAAAACAAAGGCTCGTCATATGAAAATTTTTATTTTCATTTTTAATAAATTGCTAGAAAAACGTTGAACTTCAGGTTTTTTACTGTTTACAAATTTTAGTAATATTGTGGGCTCCCTATTTCATTTCACGTACTTTTGTTTCTTATCTGCTATAAAAATAATTTAGTTTTTCCCTGGAATTCCTCCAGGCCTAGAATAACAACTCATCTTGGTTTTCATGTTTGTTTGTGTGTGAGTAGCACGTTTCATTTTCTCTGCAATATTGCATAACATGGCTGGAGATAAATTTAACATGATCAAAAGAATAGTGCTGTATATCTATCCCAACTTTTAAGAGCGTTCCAGACGGCACAACAACAACAGACACATGACGTGGAGTCCAAAAGGGTATTTTTGTCAAGTTTATGCAATGAACTGTGAGGAAAAAACAAGACACGGGAGCGAGTTGAAATTTGCATTTAAAATTATAAAAAATACCTCGAATCTGAGATCCAATCCGACATCCAACCGAGAAAAGTGAGCAACTGCTGAGAAAAATGAAACTTGCAAAAAAGAGTTTTCATGAAATTCTAAAAGTTCCAAATTTTTTCAAATTCTTAACATCGTTATTGAATTTAACAACGGTACTTGTTCGGGGATTTTGGAAACTTTTCCCTATTTTTCTGTCAACATTCTCAACCTTGGATCATTTCCATTCAAACACTTTTTTTCCAACTGATCTGTTTAACTAAGGTAATGTAAGTTTTTAAAACTTTAACAATGTAACTTTAAATAAACACCCGAATTCTCACTTTCCACCTTCACTTATTTTCCCTGGTGGTTAAAAAAACTTTTAAAAATTTGCAATTTTCTAAAAAAATTGCAAAAGTGTTGAAAGTTATGAAGTACAAAAATGAATTTCTTTTTTACAACTTTTTTACGCACTTTCTTGAAATAAATTGTGAGCAATAAAGTCCATCAGCAATTTTTTACATAACCCCAGAAAAGAAAATTACAATAAAAGTGAACGAAATGAGGTAAATTTTAACCTCATCAATATCCCTTTTGTAAAAAGGAAAAAAAGTTGTCGCGAGCTCTCGTGCGTGCTTCCTCCACAAAGAGAACTTTTCAACTGAGCAAGAGCTGGAGTTCTACACGAGGAAAAAGCTCTTCGTAGGCCGAGAAGAAGGTAAGAAAAGGGAAAAATGCTGGGCTTCCCTCTGAAAAGAGGGAGCGAGAGGAAGGAAGGTTTTTCTTTTTGAGTAGATTGTACAAGTGGAGTTTACAAGTGCCTGGGAAGCTCTTCACAGATGCACTGAACGGATCCTGTTAGATTTTCAGACAGAGGCTAAGGTCTCCTTTCAAAACTCATATTGCAAGAAAAGAATGGTTTTGACTACCTTTTTTACACGTTCCTCAAATTCAAACCTCTCACTTGTTAAATCCACGAAGGTGAAGAAGAATGAGCAAAAAAATATTTTTGTCTTTTTCAAAAATGGGCAAAATTCATATTAAAAGCAGTTTTTTACAAATAAAAACGTCAGAGCTAAACTCCTTTAAAATGGATAAAAATCCAACGTTTAAACTACTTGTCCACTATAAGAAAGGTACGCTACAGCGGAGTTTAACTGTTTTTGTGGTTTCCCAGACAAAATTTTTTGCAAACTGGACTGCACTTTTTTACAATTTGTTCCAAGTTGTGGCCTCATTTTTAATCTAGACATTTTCCCTGGAATATATGCCTTCGAAATTGCTCTTCTATTTTATTCTTAGACATGGAACAAATTCAAATTTTGCAGTTTTTCACGTCTTTTTAACAATAGCTTGGAGCACAACTGGAGAGGGATCGCATTTCATTGGAATGTAGGAAACAACGGGCCTTGAATAGAGAAAAAAGGAGGTGGTGGAAGCGCTTGACTCATTTCTTGAAAACTTCAATATAAATCATCTTTGTTCCATCAATATTGAAAATGATTTTCCTCGATTTTTAAACAAATTTTTCTTACTTTTCCTCATTGAGTTATTTTCCATTAATAAACAACCACCCACACACTTTATTTATTCTTTACAAGAAACTTAAGGAGAATTCAATTCTCGTAAACATGTGCAAAGTCAAGAATCTTAGCTCAATAGGATTACTTACAAATGCTTTTTAGCTGAAAATAGAACGCGACTAGGAAAATCTACGTTTGAATACTCCTTTGACAATTATTTAACCCTTTTGTTTCCCTCTCACATGAGTCGCATGCCAATAATATTTATTCACTTGTGTAATTTCGCATATGCAAAAATCTGACTCAATCCTTCCCTTGGCTTCAGCATGTTATTCAACATTGTAAAATGATTAATATGTTTACAATTATTTGATTTTGAATTGCGAGTGCAATTACCGCGCTACTTGTTCACTAGAAAATTGTTCGTTATATAGTTTTAGTCATATGAATTGGTTTATTTTATAAAAAATACTTTTTCCAATGGCATTTGTAAAGAAAATGCAAATTGCGAGTTTCACCTGGACAAAGAATTTTTGCTAGCTTAAATAATTTTCTTTTACATGTTTCTTCTCCGACTTTAATATATTTTTGAACAATAAAACTTTGGAAATAATCTCAAGCCATTTTGATTTAGCTGATGCAGAACTATAAAAACGCTGTGTAAATAGAAAAAAACGTAAAAAATAAATTGGTTCAAGTATTCAACTAAAACGCTACTGCTGTTGCTTTTACTGCTGCTCATGCTTCACTTGAATAATAAAAAACTAAAAGAAATACTATTTCTGGGGTCCAGTCCAATAATAACGCCACGGCAATGGAGCAAAGATCTGTCTTGCATGCACAGAATTTAAATATCATATGCTATAGTAGTGAGGAGTGGAAAATATTTGAGTGAGGTAATTTACGAACTGCCCCAGTAAACTCTGCCACGGCACCATTTTATGCACTTTCATATTATAAAGATCAACCTCAAAAGATATTAGTTTTATGCGCAGGTAAAAACTCCGAGTCTTTAAAGATAAGAAAAATTTTATTCCAGAGTTTTATGTTTTTTACCATCATCGTCATTTCTGGGCTTGCATATGGAGCTTATCGTATTCCACCACCGGCATTCATTCTCTTGGAGTTTACATAATATCACCTGAAAAACATTAAGCCTAATAGCATTATAAAATGCTTTTTTTATGATTTTTTCGTGTATAATGGATTAGAGAGGGAGCCAGAGAGTTTGTTCATTTGTCTAAAGCCCGGATATAATTCCAAAAATACAAGGGAAATACAAAGAGTTTCGCTTTTTCTACAAGAAAAGGCAAAAGTATAAATTTTTGGAATATTTTGTCTTATAAAACATGTGTGGTTCTCTATTTGCTACAGTTTTTATGTTTTTACTTGTTTTTTACTTGAAATTTGTGGAAGGGGAGAGAGAGCTCGCAAAAAAGGAAATGATGGAAAAAATAGTTTGCATTGGCACATATATTTTCTTGACACCAACCGGATACTATCCTGGACACTTAAAAAACAGCTTTTTTCTCCGTCCCCTTCTTCTCCTACTTTTTTTAAAGGGGAAAATGCTCCAACTGTTGACTAACAATGTTTGTGGCTGAAACTTTTCTTATACACGACTTAAGTGAAATACTAACTCGTCTATAACGAACAAAAATGGTACGTTATACACAAGAAACGTTCACTATAGCAGAGAGTTCCTGTATAAAGTGCAAAAATGCAAGTTTTTTTGCATTGGTTCCAGCATCCAAGAAATGAATAAAAATTAAGCATTTATTTTAAATAATTTTTTGCTTTCCCTTTCAATTTTTACATTTGCTAGTCAAGGCTTTCTCCAATGCAAGGATTCTATAAAAACATCCAAAATGTAACCATTTATATTCCTTGAAGCACTTTTGACGAGAAAGTGGCCGTGCTTAACATTGTATGGGAAAACCAACCAGAGGAAGGTTTTGTAAAGTTGCCACCTTTAATAAGAGTAAAATTGCGTTTATTCACATAAGGCAGTGTCAAACCAATCCCAAAGTTTAATACAAGAAATAGAAAACCACCTTTTCAAAGTTTGAAAGTTGAACGTAAACAACGAATTTGTAATAGCATGAGTGGAAAAATTGGTACATTTTAATAAAAATCAGTTGACTGGAAAAATCATTTTTAAAGAGAATGTGGAATTGACATCGTTCATAAACAATGTCACAGGGGCTGAGTCTCTTCCTTTTGCATACTCTCAATACCAACAGAATGAAAAATACTGGAAGTGAGATAATTTACGGACAGCCCCACATTAGCAACTGATCAAACCTGCATTTTTGCACATTGTCCATTTCACTTGGAATTTAAACACGTGATATTTGGCCTTTTTCATGGATTCCATACTCCACTAGTACAAATACTAAGAAAAATACCCGATTTAAAAAAATATTTACTTTTCAAGCTCCAATTAATTGAAAAAGGGAAATTCCCGGAGAAATTTACGTGTTTTTATTTTTTATTAAGCTAAATTTTCTCCGGGAACTATACGAACTGAAATAATTTTTGATTTTTAGTGGAAGTTATTCTATCATCTAACCAAGTCGTAATCTAATTCTGCGTATTGTTGTTCTCCAACTGCTCCCCAGTTTGATTATGAATTTTTAGCAGGGTCTGATGAGTGATTCTTATCCATGCTTGAGTTAGCTTCTTTTTTCCACCAGTTAAAATATTTTTCTGATGAGTTGGAATAATTGTAGGAATGAAGTTGAGACGGGAAGTCTCTATTTCCCTCATTTCTCTCCTTTGCATGAAAATTTATTGAGAAAACACTGGCTTCACTCATTTCAAGATGAGAAATTTGATTATTCAAATCCAATTGGCGCAATTCAAAAAGCGGAAGAAGGTGGATGAGAGAGAATAGTGGAGGTTATGCTTGTGAGTCAGTTTTTAGTGGAAAACAAGTTGACTGGTTGCAATCTAGAAAAACGACGACTTGTATTATTATTATTTCAAATACTCCGAGAGAGCTTCTCTTTCTATATTCATCTCCTTTCATAACAGTCCCATTACTTTTATAACAATCTCTATACACAGTCAAGCTCTGCTATACTGGACTTTCCTTATAGTGGAAAAGTAGTTGAATTTTAGACTATTTTTATTAAGTTCGTTATAGCAAAGTTTTTCAAGTTTTTCCTATAAAAATTGAGAGAAGAGGCTCGTTTTGACTGTTGTGTTTGCAGAAAAAAATTGACGTTGTACTCACTTATCAATATCAACACCTCAGGACATGTCCTATGCGTTTATGACTTACTCCTTCGCTCTTTTCTTCTTCCTTGGGAAATGGAGGGGAGGGAAATGATTTTCGCATTCGATTTCCATTTTAATCAGCTTCAGTCTCCGGGTTTTTATTGTGACCTTTGTTGAATTCAAAGAGAATGGAATAAAGATGGAAGGATGGAGGAATGAGATGTGCTTCACTGTTTATTATTGCTCTTTTTTACACTTCTTTTTTATTGTGTGAAAAAACACGAAGCTCTCTCCTATTCAAGCTAGAAAAGACTGGAAAATGGGAAATGTAGATGGTTATGCAATTCGTAAATAAATATCTAAAAAATCAACCGCTCTTCTGCATATCAAAATATTTTAAACGCTCGTTTTTTCCCCAAATACGGATTCGGAGATCGGATAAACGATACGTGAAGATATTTTCATCTCCACCTTGGTTATTGCTTGAAATGGGGAAAAAAGAGAAAATTAAATTTTTTCATTCTATTTCTAAGCAATCAGAAAAATGCAGCTTTTAACAATATTCAAATATCGAACACGGAATCATTCACGCCTATCATAACTAGAAAAATAATTAAAGTGTAAATTTAGAATGAAAGGTTGTAAGTCATTTAAATACTAGTTTGAACATTTTACATGCTACTTTATAATCGTACTTTAATTAAATCACAATAGTTTTAATAATCGTCTATTGTCTTATCTAAATATGTTCTATTCTTATATGAAAGTTAAAATATTATTATATATGTCGATTAGGTAAGTATACGTTTAAGACAGACGGACAGACAAACCATGAATTGTAAACCTATTCCTTCTTTGTTCAGTAATTTAATGGAAGGAAAAGGCTGAATAGTAAATTAAGCCCTTTTTCCTTCAACTTATCCCTGTTTACAAACATTGTGTGAAATATTTTGTACCAGGGGTTGTATTATTAAAGAACAAAAAGAATCTCATATGATTTCTTATATATTTTTATGATTTTAAATCTTCCAGTGAAAAAAACTCCGTCAATTTCCAAACCGCATGCTGGTTCTCCTCATTTAAACAACTTTAAATAGTTAACATCTGTCTTCTCATAAAGAACACTTTTTCCCAATATTTTATCATTAAATCTCATAATGCACTATAATCCATCGCATGTTCAAAACGCATTACAGATAGCAAAAAAACTGCTTTTGTTATCAAATACCTCTTCAACATATGTAACTTAATAATAAATTATCCATGTCAGTGGATCACATAGATAAAAAAATATGTCATTAAATGAATGAGTAAAAATTGTGAACAGTTCACTGTCATTTTGTCCTTTTACCTGTTACTTCGTTAGCATTCTTCAAAGTCTATTCATTGGAAAGAAGATATCTTTATTTTGGTGATTGATGTCCCCCTTTTTTATCCATCCATGTTACTTTATATTTCAAAAGCTGTTGTTGCTAATCCCTAAAAAGATGCTATCTCTAAATTTATTAAGAAGTATTGTTCACTTTATGAAGCTCCACAATTTATCTGAAGAATAGAACGAAATGAACTGATATCTTCTTCTCGAAAGGACTTAAGTAGTATAAGACGTCGTTTACTAGTTTGTGAAGTAACTTAATACTCCGCTATAATGAACCTGGATAATAATACAATTCTGTTTAAAATTCAAATATACTTGAACACTATAAGAAAGGCTCGTTATAAAAGAGTTTAATTTTCTGGGGGAACGCTGCCCGCAAAACTTATGAAGTGGTCGAGGAATAAGAAAATTTATTACGATGAGATTATTATTGTGCTGCTGTTGCATGGCTTTGTTGGTTTGTTTAAATGTAGAGGACACGATATCAAAGTATCCCATTTCGGTGTGAAAGAGTGAAAGAGCAGGTTTTATAATTTTATTGTAAAGATTTTAAGAAAGGGGAGAGAAGGACGGTTGTTCCTTATGAATTTATTATTATGTAAAAGTATTTTGATGTCTTTATCATCTATCATCGTTTACAACAAGGCTTTTCACACTAAATATTTGTCAAAGAAAAACAGGGAAGAGGAGCAACTGTGTGAATGAGCTGGATTTACGATTGGCTTTAAAGCCAAATACAACCATTTTATGAATTTTTTATTCAACAAAATTACACGGAATTTACCGAACAAAGAATAATTTAATTTTATGAACCATTTCAAATGAAGCTGTGGGGTAAAATGAGAATCTGGATATTAAAAATCAATATTATTATCAAATGAGGAAGGGCAATTTTGTTTTAAACTGTGCAATTTAATAAATTATTGGCAAGGGGCTGTCCATAAATATAAAGACTTTGAATTGAGCTTGTCAAAATTCTAGCAAAAATACTTTAATGAATGAAAATTCAGCATTTTTCTTTTGTAAAACAACGAAGCTTTTGAGCTTTTAGTATAAATTTGAATCGCAGTTAAAACTTATTTCGGACAGGTTTTTAGATAAAAACGAGAAAAAAGTTCAATACAATTTATGTAGCTGCGTAAGTAATTCTCGAGAAATAGTAGCGTTATATCAATTCATCTTATGATATGATGTCAGTATAAGGCCCGACATTTTTGAAAAAAGTGGTATGATAGAGCAGCGAACTTTTTCAGTCCCATCACACTATCAGTCACGTAAAAAACGAAAAATAGTCAACTTTGTACTCTTGAATATGATCATTACTTGCAATTGATACGTCTTTGGAGGAAATATAGTAATGCATTAAGATAAATAAAAGTAAAACAAAATGGATGAGTGAGGAAGTTTTCAAAGGATCAGAGAATGGGGAGGGGGAATGAAGTAAAAAGTTTAATCAGCAATTGGAGTGACAGTCAAGTCAAAGTTTGTCTATCAGGTACAAGAGTACGCTTTTAGAGCCTGTAAAAACCCCCTCTTGATTTCAACTTTCTAACTTTTCAACTGCAAAATTTTGACTCTCTTCTTCGTCTTGTCTTCTTTTATACTTTGCACTTTTCTCCTACACATGAGACAATATGTCAGTGTCGTACTTCCACCTCTCTCTACAAACTCCGGCTCCCACTACCCCTCCAAAGATGAACAAAGTCGCCGTTCAAAAACTCATGTGAATTGTGTTTTGTCAAAGATTTTAGAGACTGTCCAGTAACTACGTCACGGGGACTATATTCAATACTACAGGACAAGGTAGAGTGCGCAGAAATAACATTATTTATGAACAACCCCAAAAAGGTATCCATAAAAAGGGATAAAAACGAATTTCCAGACTTATTCATAAGTTATAAAATATGACATGCTGACATGAAAACCGAATTTTCAACTTTTCATTACTTCAAGAGTTTTTGCGTATTTCGTATGGAATTGTCTGAAAATTATTTAAACATAGAGTTTATACTGGTTTCAATATTTAATGAATATTCATAAGCACGCGTAATGTACGCGTAAAGTAGGGATTACAAAAGGATTGTTGAGTTATTACATGAAATTATTATTTAAATGTAATAACAATGTTTATTGTCAATTGAGTAAATAACCTGACATAAAACGCTTTTCCTGTGAGAGCTATGACGATGATGATATCACATGACACTGGAAATAACAATTTTTCTATAAAAATAATGTCATTTGGAGCGAGATACTGGCAAAATATGAAAAAAGAAGATGCAAAAACAACTCAAAAGTGGCCTGACGATCCGTTCACAAAGTAATTATTTCGGTCACTGAACTATAATTTTTGCGTTATGTAACCTCTCCTCATTTCCTTTTTATATAAACTAATGCTTTAAAAAATGAAGAAAATGCTGGACCAGTCAAACTCCGCTATAACGAACATACTAATAGTATATTTATTTGCAGATTGTTTAAAAAGCAACCATACTTGTCCAGTATAAGGAAAGTTCACTATAGCAAAGTCTTACAGTATCCCTTTAATTAGTAGTTTCATTCTGCTAATCTTAAATTTCGAAGAGGAAATTATCAAAATAATTACTTTTATGAAAGTATTTTTAAAAAGTTGACATCGTTAGTAACTGAGCCGGTGGGATTCTTCGAAAAAAGAAGCCATGCTCTACTTTTCTCCACTATTATTGCAAAAAGTTGCGGCTCCTTAAATAATTATAACGAGTGGAAAGAGGATCTTCCCAATCTACCTATTTTTCCTTTCTCCATCAGGCTAACTCCTTTCACTCCTTTCATTAAACTTTTCCCCTTCTTCCGCATGACGATTTCAGGGGAATACAATGCTTTGGAAGATAGAAAAGTTGTAATTTTGCAAGGAGTTATCTCCCATTGACATTGTACATTTTTTGGGAAAATCATGCATGAATGAGTACATGGAATGTTTCCGAAAAAACTTCAAATAAAAAGTCATTATTTCTACGATTCCATATATTAAAAAAGAGAAGTAACAGCAGGAGAGAAGTAGCAACAGAAGGGAAAAATACGACAACTTCTTATTTTACCCTCTTCTTTTTTCCATGTGAAATGAGAAGGAGGTGACAATGGAACAAAAACCCACTCCACCACATCCTCCTCATCTACTAATATTACTCCAGGTTCTGAACGCCCAACAACCACTCCAACAAATTCAAATATGACAAAAAGGTATTGCCATTGTTCGTTTATTTTTCCTAGTTTCATTCTTCTCCCTGTTTATGCATTTTATACAAGTGTATACTTAAAAGCTAACGGCTCCTGGAATACAACCAGACGTTATAGAAATATTTTTTGCAATGTGAGCTCACCTTCTTATATTCTATATTTTTATGTAACCAACAGCGAAGGAAATGAAGTGATGGAGGGAACTACATAAATGTAGAAAAATACACGTATATTTATGTAGAAAAAATCTGGGGTGCAGATATTATGCTACGGAAACTTGCACAACTTCATCATATAAAAAACGTTTTTTCCCGTTTCCTTCCAAAAGCTGTCCTCTTTTCATTTGATAAAAATATCCATTAAGGAGGTAAAATGTATGGCTGTAAATGAATCGTGACTTTCGGTTTGAAAGAGCACCTCTCTTCCAGCACACAAATGGAGAGAGACGGGGAAAGAGAAGACAGATAGAAATCCTAATAAGTTTCTTACCAGGATAAATGTGACACTCATGTGATTACATTTTACTGGAAGAGGGAGAAAAGGAGATGAAGATGAATAAAAGAATTAGAGGAAGACTTTAAGCCAGCAATTCATAGTTCTCTCAACATTTCTACCGACAAACCCAACAATAATATAGAAAATTCAAAGAGATATACACTAAAACCTTAGCCTTCCATATAGTGAACAAGTATTTTAACACGTTTGAGAATTTTAAAATCAGAGAACAATCCGTGAACTGCCAATATAACGTACCTTTTCCTAGCGTTTATTATAATAAAGTCTTTACTTTACACGCTACTTTATTATCTTCAGGATTGGAAAGCGAGTTCAAATTTCCTCTCAAATCCTGTAAACCCGACATGAAAAAAGGTACAAAAGATGTGTTTGTAACAATCCTGGTTAAAAATCAGTTTTTCTCAAGATTTCTTCTCTGATTTCAAATAATGACAATGCATATATAGCTATAATCTTATCTGTTTTTTCTTTTACTTCCGCTTCATCCTCCACATCCTCTCCCTTCTCTTCAATTCTTATAAGTTGATGATGATGAAGATGAAGTAGTTGATGCGCTGGTTGGTTGACTGGCTGGAGGAAAACGAGAAATGGAGTGTTAAGCACATTAAATACTGGATAACGACGTTTCAAATCTCTCCTCGTGGTAAATAAAAGGTAAGCTTAAAAGTTATATTGAAAGGGAAAAATATAAATTGAAACGAAAGAGAATACGGTTGATGATGATGCGGTTCCAGACAAACGCTACTAGACCAAAATGCCCCAAAACTCAATAATTTAACCTAACCTGGTTAAATATGTTTTCATGTTTTTTAACTGTTTTCTAGCCTAGCCTAACCAAATAATATTCTTGGATTTTTATATGTGGGATTTTTCTTCGGGAGAATTTTTCCAAAATGATTGGGGAAAGATTGAAGCAAGTTGTCAATGCATTTTGTTATTGTGTCTTTCATGTCAATGCATCAGTAAAAACAGAATTGTCTCGGTTTTTCTTTAACTTCATCTTCCAGCAGTTTCTCAAACTCTCGTGTTTTTACTCAGCTTTTATTTTGACTTATTATTTGCTCTTTAACTACATTTTCTCAAGTTATTGATATCAAAAGCACTTCTGCATAGTTTACGACGGAAAGGTTTCCAACCGGGTTATGGAACAAAGTTAACGATTCGGAACGATAGAAGTAGTTGTGGAATCCACTGTCTGTCTGATGGTGATAGTAAGGATTAGTCTCTTCTTCTTTCAACATTTTAATGTCATCATCATCCTCAGTTGGGAAAAGGAGAAAAGAGAAGAAGAAAAAATGGAATTTATCCTCCTTTTAATACACAATCTGTTTAAAATGAGTTGGATAGGTTTGCAGGGTTTTCTCAGGATTTTCAAGATGGTTCCAGAGTAAACAATAAAGTGTCTATTTTTATATTTTTAGAGAGAAAACGACGAGAAAAACTGGGGAAAGTCAATGAAGCAGTGACAACTTTTTCCATTTTATCCAACCCACTGATTTTCTCTGAACTTTCTCCATTCTTAATCCTTTCGGTTTTTGGCAGATGATGATGATGATGAGGATTTTGTCGTGTGGTCGTTACCAACTGACGGAAGTTGACTCTGGAGTCGGTGCCGTTTCTATAAGTCAATAATTCTTTGGATGTTGAATTCATGAGGTGTGCCCGGCATCTGTTCACTTGCTTAAGAAATTATGTTTCGCTAAAAGGTTGTGATCTTCCAGTAAATATCTTTTTGCCAAGTTTTACTCAAAGGATTGATGAATTTCAAACAATTTTACACAAATTAATCCAAATTGACACAAAAATTAAAAGCCGTTTATCTTCTAATTTTGCAAATATTAGTAATCAGGCACTCTCGTTAGCTTTTATCTCAAATTTTATGTTCGTTATAGCGAAGTTTGTATTCTTTTGAAGTTCAAAGCCTTGCCGTTAATGATATCTATAGTTTTTTATCTTAACTTTTTGACAAATTAGCTGTTTTAGTACAGATTTCTCTTTCTCTTGTTTTTGTATTCGTTCCGTGACCTGCAATCAACCATTAATTTTTATTACCGGGGTTGAATTTCACTGAAATGGGAAGGAAAATAACACTAAAAGTGTAAACATTAATTAAGAGCTTTTGAATATGTGCAAAAACTTTACCCAAAAGCCCCTCAATCACTATCCTGCTAATGTTTCGTGTCATTATCCTTTGCTGCGAAAATAAATAAAGCAAAAATTAATGTTTCGGTTGTTTATTCAAGAGTATAAGCATATGATTATTAATTAACGTGCACGCAACCGTATTAAATGCTGGTATTGATGAGAATTATCGCATGCATAAATTAATTATTAGAAACCACGCAAAAGGAGAATTTACTTTTGCATTTTGTTTCGGAAAATCCTCTCGAAAGCCGCTCTTTGATTTTAACTCCTTAATTTTGCTTGATTTTTCAGGAGAAATCTTAAAATCATTAAATTAAATCAGTGCAGCCTCAGTGATTAGTAAATTGTGGTTGGGGAAAATGTCTAGAGAAGTTGACGATGACGGCGCTGTCCGTAAATAATGTCATGTGTTGAGGTTTTAAAAAAATTTCAAGGATATCCAAGTGTCTTGGGGTTCCCCATGGCCGTGACATCATTTATGAACGCTGCTGGTTTAATAGAGTAGCCCCGGAGAGTTTTTATTTGCAGAGGTTGTTGCTGCATTGGATTCTACAATTTTATAAATATTAAATGACATCAGGACGTCACATCCCCCTCTTCACTCTCTTCTCTTCTGCTTTTCAAATGAAAGAGAAGATAAAGTTGTGTGATTTACTTACTTTTCTAAGATCTTTTTCATGTGACCACTTTCATCAGAGGAATGAGAACAACGTGATCTGGATGGAGAAAGCTGGAGCATAAAAGTACACAAAAACTTGATTTGATTTAGGGTTTGACTTGTCTTTTTCTCCAAAAGATTTGTTATTATTTGTCCCTCTTCTCAACCGCTTCTTTACCTTGTAAAAGAGAGAAAAAGAGGATAAACGAGAGCGGCTTAGGCTAACGAAGGAGGTCGGCTGGAGTCTCTCCCTTCCCTGGAAAAGGAGAACAACAGGAGGTGGAAGTGTTTCAATGAGTTGTCATCCTTCCTCCTGCACTTTTCCAAGAGTTGTCAACATTTTTCCCACAAATCTAACAAATTGGGAAAATAATTTCTGTCAACAAAACTTTAGCAAGAGAGAGAATAGTTCATGAGAAAAAACAACATCACGATGTATTCCTTAAGTAAGGAGGGAAAGGAAGAGCCCCAGCTGGGGTTTCAGCAGTAAGGAAATGTAACGAGGATAAGTACGTAATCACACAAACTCTCTTGTTTTCGGGAGCCTTATTTAGTTATTTACTATTGACATAATGCGCATTATAAAACATTATCTGATGAGAAGCAAGGAAAACTAAAGGGACAAAATTCTTAAACTCGAGTCTAGGGCATTTCTTCTCATTGTCCATTGGCTCTGGGTCTTTAGTTTCCACAGGTTTTGTGCTTCTATAAGCCAATGTCTTTTCCCGAGCTTTTCCTATTAACATTTTAATCATAACTCGCTTGAATTCATGTTTGTGTACATTTAACAACCACGTTTTTGGATAAGACACCCGTCACTGAAAAAGAAAAGTTGGAAACAAGAGGTCAAAGGTAAAAACGATGTTAGGTTGCAGAGAGCAAATAGCCAATTGGGGAAAACAGTTCAATATAATAATAGCCCACTAGGAGCATACAGCCTAAAGTAGGTATGACCCACCAGGAGCATAGCGCCCATTTCCAGCAAAAATTCGCATTTGCTGGAAAACATCTTGAATTTCCTTGTTTTCTTTGCATTTCAAACTGATTTTTTTCACTGTTCTACTTTTGAATTTAGATGAAATCTTGATTACGTTGTTGCTGCGTTGAGCATCCAGCCATTTCGTAAATTCTTGGGGGAACTTGTAAATACTAAGAAACTGAGAACGAGAAAAAAGCAGGAATACACTGTCACTCTAAAGATATCGGCGTTGAGTAAGAATTTACTACTTTGTAAGATAAAAAGAGGTAAATTCAGATATAAAAAGAGAAATAAAAAGAGAGAGTGAAGGTGAAACGCTTGCATTTTCTTTGATGAGCTTCCACTTCCTCTTCAACCTCTTTCTCTCTCCCTGTCTTGACGTAAACTTAATTACGTTGACTGAGATGAATCTCTGTGCTGCATCATCATCCATTTTACAAGTCTTCAAGTGGTTCATGAAGGCGAAACAGGATACAACGCTAGATTTTTCCTCCTTTCCATTTTGGAATTCAAGTGTTGAAAACCCTATTTACTTTAACGTTTATAAAAAACGAGAATAAAATCCAGTTTCAAAAGAGCAAATGCCCACGAATCGTCATTATTATTGCGTTTTGGTATTAAACCCCTTTTCCCAATATTTTCGGTGGAAATTAAAAATACCCCGGGGGTTAGTCAGCTGTATTTGCCTGATCTTCTGGGAAAAATTGCATCACACGTTTTAAAAGTCCAAATATTGCAAAAAAGTTAAAAAATGGAAGTATTTAATAAGCAGTCTGTTTTTGGAAAAAGATAGTTCTATTTTTTACTTTCTGTGCAATTTTCCTCTAAAATTCCGAATCCTTTCCTTTTCCCTCTTTCTCTTCTATTTACCTCAATGAATGTCCACGGTTTCCTGTGAACAATTCCTACTTTTGTTAAAACCTCTCTTAAAAACGTTGCTACAACGTAGAGAACAAGAGAGTGGCTTACGCTCCAGCAACTTCCTTACTTCAAGTGACACTCATTCACGGTGTCTTCATTGTGTCTTCATGTCCGGCTCTCTCCGCATCTTTCCCTCTTGAAAAACTTTTTTCTTTGTGTCATCTCAAAGAAAGCCACCTTTTCTCAAAAGCTTTCTTTTCAATATCGGGGTAAAGTGGTAAACGACATCCAGGAAACGACTGTCCACTTTTAGAGGGAAAAAGTTGAAAAGAAAGTTGTAATGAGAAAAAATTTGATCTGGAGTCTCTTTTTTCTTACTAGATATCATCAACGTTGTCGTCATTCTCATCAGAGAAAACAAAATACTTTTTCCTTGATTGATTAACCCTCTTTTGTATTTCTCTAAATTGTATCAACAAAGAAGGAGGAGAGTGTGTGAGGGGAATTAAAAGAGGAGGACTTTTAAAGGACGTTTGAGACATGCTATGCATTTCTAATCTTACACCTTACTTTCCCCCTTTCCCTGTCGATTGTTCGATTGTCGACAGAGATTGGATTTTATTAAGCTTTTTCGTGATTGTCCGAACAAATCCCTCAACGACCTGTTAGGATTCCAATGATTTCAATGGATTGAGGACAAACCCTGGTAATTCAATAGGATTTCAGGATTTTATTGGAGGGATGACTATTCCCATTCTGTATCGTTTTAAATCACGTTTTGATAATAATAACAAAAATATCATCTATTTTCTCTGCTTTCTCCTTTTTCCTATAAGATCTGCTGTAATTCCGCATAAAATGGTACGTTATACGCGTTCGTTCACTACATGGAAGGTCCAGTACAGCAGTTTTTTAAATCTCTGGAATAGAATCAAATACTCTGTTTCATTAATGGTCAGATGAAAAATATATTTTCCTGTTTTTCCCACTTTAAGTAAATATGTTGAACCACAGTTGTCATTTTTCCCATCTCCTCCTCCCCAGCATTGCAAGTAATTTGTGATATTCAAATTCATAACAGTTGCTATAAATCCTCAAATGGGTTTCCATTATTTTCTATAAAATTTTCATATGCTTTAACCACACGCGCATTTATTCTCTTTCTTTCACTTCCTCTCTTCCAAAAATATTCAGCACATGTGAAGGTTCAATGGAACTGGAGAGCTTCTGTTGTGGATATTTTTGACAAGAGAAAGGTTTTTTATTCACAGCGCCACTGGATCCTTTTCAATTTCCGCAGCCATTTTAAAAGCTGGAAATTTTAGGGGAGCGACAGTGCGGCAAGTAAGGAAAAAGCCTGTGCTGGATTTTGTATGGGTGTGTTCCAATATGGTTAAAAAAGCAGGAAGTGATAAGTATGATCATCAATTTGACAGCTTTTATTAAGGATAATATTTGGTCGTTTCCAGTTTCCTTTTTTACATCAGTTCAGCTCTCTCCTTTTAAAAACGGGTCTTTTACTGATTTAATTTCTACCCGGCTAACTGTATTAAAAGGAAAAATGGTGATGAATAGCCAAACAAAGTCATAAAATCGTTGTGGGCAAGCAGGGCTGTTGATCGTTATTGAAATTATTGCATCAGCTTCATCGGTATTCAAAGGAAATTCCTTTCAAAAACGACCTTCATATAACCCGTCATTTGTCAATTCGTATGGAAATCGTGTATTTTTCATCGGGCCGTTTCCAAATGGTTAACTGTCTTTTCATATAATTAAAAACAAGTGCAATTAAATACGCAAGACGTCTAATTTAAAGCATTTTATTCCATATCTAATGCCGTTTTCAAAAAGGGGAAAAGGCGTTAATTATTGTTAATAAGAAGAAAAATTAAAAACACATTAACATTTCTAAGCATTTCACAATGTCAAAAGCAATGGGAAAGGGGGATGATTAAAATTAAATTCAGTCCAATTACAAACTTTTGCCCTTTTACAAACTCATTTAAAACTCGTAAAATTCCAATCCTTTGAAATTAACTGAATTATTATCACATTTATGTTCATAAAGTAATTTAATTTTTAATTTAGTATTGTAATTTAAACAATGCAATTGCAAATAGAAGAAAGCAGTAAATTTAAAAATCAAAAGCGTTATAATTAACATTTAAATTAGAGTGGGTGTTATCTTTTGTGATTAGTCAAGTTTATAAAAAAAGAATGTGCCAGTAAGCCAAATGCTTTTTTCCTGTTCAAATTTTAATTATGCAGTACAGTCAAACTCTGTTAGTGTGAAACTTCGTTATACTGGACAAGTAGTTACCTTGAATTTTAAATGCATGCATATTTTCAGTTTATATCCAGGTTTGTTATGCCAGAGGTTGATGTTGTAGGACATTTTCTTTTGTCCACTTTTTAAGTAGAAAACCCTATTGAAAAACAGCCAGAAACTGTGCTTTTGTTTTCATTTGCAAATTTCACAGAGTGGTTTTTTCTAAAATGCTGAAAAGAAAGGGAAAAAACTGAAGTTTAGCTGAGTAATAACACAGTTATTTTAATAAAGCTTAGAAAAAAATATGACGATCTAACAATAAACCAGGAAGAAAACGAGGTCTGTTACATTCCAAGAAACCTTACCTTTGCGTAGAAATGGAGCTGGGACAAGAGAAAAAAATTATTATTATCAGTAAGAAAATATGGTGGGAAGAAAATCCAGGATAATAAAAAAGGAGCCGTTATCATCATAGGTTTACTACGAAAGAAAACAGATGGAGAAATGCAGATGTCGTTAGGAAAGCGAAACGGTTAGAGTTTAGCAATATATCATGATAATAATGAAAACTGCTTTTCCAATTCTTATACTAGGCTTGTGTGTTATGTAACGCATCAGAGAAATTCACAGATATTCAACCACACGTTTTCTCACTCACTTTTCTGTTTTCTTTTGAAGTACTTACACTGATGATGATGATGATGGTTGAAGATAGAAGCCACCACCACCTCAACTCCTTTTCAATTGGAGTATAAAAATGAATACTATTTTTTCACCAGCATCGTCATCAAATTGGCTCACTCTTCTTTTTTCTATGTCAACAAACCAAGTCAAGTGAAAAAACTAGCTTTCTCCTTCATATTCCCGCCTTTCCCTTGCTCCCTTTATGCTTCAAAGCTATTAGCTAGTTGGTAACAAAACAACCGTCATAAAAATTTTCATACCACACTTCATATCATAAGCTTAAACAACGCCAACATTCTATTCATATCCTTTCCCTCCCTTACTTCTCTTCTTTCTTATGAAACGAATATATTTATGTGACAAAGATCAATATGTAATTCTCATTTTTTCCCTTCTTTATTCATTTTCTTTGAATATGAGCACTTTCATATTTAGGGGGTGTTCAGAAATGACGTAGTGTTGCAATGGGGGAAGATGAAATAGAGTCGGATGAGTGGTTCAGTGAAAAAGCCCCCAGTTTGGATCAAGTAGATGCGAGATCAAATCCTGGGGTTAGAGGAAGTGTGTGTACTGCGGGAGGCTCCCGTACCCCAAAGCAAGGTGAGGGTAGAGCGGACTAGTACTGTAAAAATAGCTTCAATGACGTAATTTATGAACAAGGCCATATTACTATGCACACATAACCACACAACTACAAGGGAAAGCGGAGATTATTGAGAATGCAAATTACGGCGTGTTGCTTACTCATATTATTCTCTTTATTTTCTTCCTTTTATTCTCTTGGAAAACAAATGAAAATAAATATAATGTGAAAGCTGGTGTTAGGAGTTGGGGTGCTAAAATAACCTAACAGTAAAGTTAACCCAGCATTTTCCAAGGTAAGTAAAAATGATATTCTTTCTTACGTCTCTCGTAAAAAATTATCATAAAGTATGATTGCAGCTTTTTTATCTTTTCTTATTTTCATTTAAGACTTTACTGCTTCAAAAACTGTCTTAGACATTTCCTACAATGCCTTTGAATTTATTTTTATACAGGCAGCTTTAGCTATCCGCTAAACTTCTTTATCCTTCTTTGTAATAAGCATGTGAATTGGAAAGCCTTTTTCTGAGAATGATAATCACACAATATTTTACTTTGTACGATGATTAAAGAAATAAAAATCAGTTGATTAAATGATTTAGTTGTTGCTTATAAAATCCCGGAGTACAAATTCCGCTATAGCTATAGTAGACTTTTGGTGATTGGCATTTTTAAGTCCGCATAAAACTTAAAAATAGTACGTTCGTTACGGCAAACTTTGTATTTAACCGATCAATTTGCATGTAAAATCGGTAAAGTCATAAGTTGAGGTAAATTTGCCGGGAAAACAGTTTAAAAAGGTTTTCTCCGTATTTAGCTATTATAATATTCCCCTAAAGGTAAAATGTGTCTGAAAAAATTGTATAAAACAAGAGTGATGGCTTTGTTTCTATAAGAAAAAATGAAATGAGAGTGAAAAACAGAATTTTGTAACATCGTGTAGCCTCTCCATTCCTTCAATTCCGGATACCCGGGTTTTTTATCCTTAGTACTCCCAGTTTTTGAAAAGCCTCAAGGTAATTCCCCGCTAACACCTTGAGCTCCAGGAGTGTAAACAATCTCTCATGTTAAAAAGAGTGCCCTTGTCCCCTCGTTTTTTTCCAGTGACTCATTCAAGAAAGAAGCGAGGAGGTCAGGAAATGTATGCACGGGAGTGAGCATAACAACAAGAAAAAGGCTGAAAAAACTAAAAAACGCCTGCCCCTTTTTTTATTTTAA
Organism: Lepidocyrtus fimetarius; assembly: GCA_036507315.1. Taxonomy (NCBI): domain Eukaryota; kingdom Metazoa; phylum Arthropoda; class Collembola; order Entomobryomorpha; family Entomobryidae; genus Lepidocyrtus; species Lepidocyrtus fimetarius. Next base: position 30,268 of record JAANSO010000036.1, on the reverse strand, counting down.
ACCGTGAGACAATTTTGAAGACAATGATCGGTCGAGTGACGCTTAATAAAATATTCCATCCTGGGAATTCTTGTCAGTCTTCAAGCAAAAATGAGTTCTAGCCCTGTCCCGCCATTTCCTATGCGATGTTCACTCTCCGAGTAAAAATTTTTGTATGGATACAACACATTCAAACCTATTTTTTACCTCCTTGTTTTCCTCGGTTGATTGTAACCTTTTCCTCCTCTCTCCCTCCACTTCCCTCCAAACAAACAAATTTCTTTGAAAATTCTCATTCTTCCAGGTTTTTTTATTGCTGGAGGATACAAATTTAGTATGTCAAATGCGTCAAGTTATTTATCACTTCCTTTCGGTGGTGAAGTAGTTGAGCGGTGAATACCATTTCATTTTACTTTCACTTTAAAACTCCTCTTTCAATGCAATTTAGAGAAATGCTGAAAAACAAGCTTTACATTTATATTTTGTCGCTGTTAAAGAACTCGGATAAAAAAGTAGTTATATGCAGACTGTTTAAATTCCAAGCATTGTAAAAACATATCCCCTATAAGGAAGATCTACTATAGTGGAGTCTCACTATTAGAATAATAAACTTTGCTGATTTCTCCTAAAAAATTGTGTCCAGTTGCAGAATTAGTCACTTTGTTATTATCATTATTAAATATTAACAAAGGGCGTTTTCTTTCACAAAAACCCCACAAAAAGCGAAATTTATCATTACAAACAATCCCTTGTGTTGCACCCAATAATTCAATTGATAAAGAGAATAGGATAAGTAGTGAATTACTTAAAAAGTTGAGGGGCAGAGACAATCCTTGAAATTGAACGAAAACAAACCTAAATTTACTTGTTTGACAATTCCATTCATTTAAAGGAGCTCCTTTCCCTACGCAATACTTAACCTTTCTCATTTCAACGATGACATTTGATATGCTCATTTACTTCACACAACCCTTTTACTTTACACCCCAAAATCCTTTTTCTCTTTATAAGCACCGTCCATTAATGATGTCACAACATAAACGTTCAGATCCCTTCCCTTTGTATTACTTCCTAGCTACTGCTTACTGCCTCTCAACCATGTGAAAACACGTCACATCAATTATGAACAGTTTCTAATAACAGAAGAGATAGATATTGCTCACTTGTTTCCTACCCTGCTCCCTCCACAATTACACAATGAAAAGGATTCAAATAACTGTTCATCATCGTTCTCATCATTCCAAAAAAGCTTTTTTGTAAGCCTTTGCCGGCATCAGCTTCACCAACGTTCGTTTTTTTAAAAGTCTGCGTCATCAAACATATTATCATATTAAAAATGAGATGTGATGACTCGGCTTTACATTAAACCTACAAGGTTTCCAAAAAAGAACACACACATTGTTTCTTTTTCCTCGTTTTTTCAGGGATAATATTCTTAAACCCAGGAACCTATTCAATTTTTTAGATAAAGTTGATAATCAGGGCTACCAAGCCTTCCTCTTTTAACTTGATTAACTTCAACACTGCATTTCTAAAGATTTACCCTGAAATAACATTAAACACATTAGCTTAAAGCTGGGTTGCAATGCAATGAGGATGAAATGGCTGATTTTTTTCATACAATCAATTTGTATTAACTTTAAAAATGACATTTAAACAGAAAAATGTGCATTTCAACAAAATTCCTGCCAATATTTTCACCGTATATTCTCCATTAGAATCCTGCTCAAGTCCTGAGTTTAATTTAAAAATCCATATTTTAGTATTTTTAAACATATTATAATTTATATAATTTTCACCCATAATTTATTTATAGTTATATTTTCAAAAATTTAAAATGATTTGCGGGGTTTTGTAGCTACTTTAAATTACCATTTTTGGAAGTTTCTCTATATAAAAAGGTTGAAAATTGAGAGGAAAGGAGAGATGCCGAGAGAAATGAGAAGAGAGAGAGAGAAAAAAGCCAAGCTTGAGGAGGCTCTTCTCTTGTCCTTCCTCACTGCCACGCCAGTTTGGATATTGTACTCGTCACCGAGCTTCTACGTTTGCTACGAGCAAGAAAGAACCTACTTTGTTCAATCCTTTGTAAAGGAAGCTCCTTCAAGCACAAGCCCCCGCTAAGCCAACTTCTCTGCTTTGGGCCTCGGCTCAGCATTTCCAGCATTTTTCATTGACATTTTTGCTCGCTTTGCAAGTCTTTTAGCGAATGCTAAATACAAGTAAAATAATTAATTTAATCAACAAAAATGTTACAGTTGTAGTTAAAACAACAGTTGGAATCTGTAGTTATAAGTATTAACTTAACCATTAGCTAATTTTTAATTAAAACCAAAGGATTTCAAAGCTATTAACTGCATTTCAAGGTTTAATTCAAACTCGGACAGAAATATAAAATCTACGGTATTAAATTAGGATAAGGTTACACTTCTGTTACTTTAATAACCTATTTTTTTATCCCGTTTGCTCTTTTTCTTCCCCTCTTTTTTATGCTTTTATAATAATCCAAATGTTTTATTAGATTAAATGCTGAAAGGTAAATTTTTTGCTTTTTCCCTTTTTAGGGAAGAAATCAAACAAGAAATTTGATATGCTTTTTGACTGAATTAAACAAAAAATTTGTAGAAATAGGGCAGAGTTTTATTATTGAATAGTATTTGTCATATTGCCCGATTTTTTCTGCTTGGCGGCTGTCATTACGTATTACAATTTGTCATTGTGATCCCTTTCCACGTTTTTTCGCTCTGAAATACTATTCTACTGCGACTGTCACAGTTTTCTCTGGACTTCTCTAGAAAATATTACTTCATCCTAATAACGTTTTCCTTATCGAAAGTGATGACGATGATGGAAAAAAAGAGAAATTGTAGGAGAACGTGATTTTGACCAAGTCTCCAGGATTTTCTCTAGTCAATCGTTTCCATTTTTCATTTCTTTCACCAAGTTATTATAGAAAGAAGCTTGGAGAATTCCGCAGACTTATCAAGAAATATATTTTGTGGCGTTTGTGGCTATCGTTAATATCGTCATTTAGCAAAAGAGTTAACATTTTCTTGTAATGTTCTTTTCCCCACATTTCCTCTGCTGATTTACAGTGTTTGACGATATATATAAGATATTAAAAAGAAGGAAAACAGGAGTTTAAAGAAGAAAAGCTATTTATTCCAGACCACCACGATACCACTGACATTTTCTTGATTACCATAAAAAACCCTCTCCCTCCGACTTGATTTCACTAAAAAGGTTATGTAAAAGTATAAGAACCAGTTCATAAACTACGTCATAAGCACGGGTGAATTCAGAACTTACAAGTTCCCATTCCTTCTCAATAGTGCCATCATGGCATGGAAAAATCAGACATTGTTTATGAACAACCCCTAAGTTAAAAGGCTACTGCGTTAAGACCACTTCTGATTTACATAAAGTTGTGAGTCTTACGTTTTTGTCTTGGTCGAGATGTCGTTGCCACCACCAACGTCAAAAATCTCTCCATCTTGTCAATGAGACGGGATTAGTTTTCTAAGTTTTACGAAATTGCTGACAGCAACAGAATTTTCCGTGTTTTTTCCATTATGAATGTGTTTGTTTCTGGGCTTACTAATCATCATCATGAAACTCCACGGAGGGAACATGGAAAACGGGAGGGTAAACACAAGAAAATGTGATTTCCATCAGTGGTCACCAGCAGGGCGCCTAATACTCTTTCCCTCCTGCGTTTTCTCCGGTTTTTTATCACAGGAACTCCTCTCATTCACCAGCCACTTTTTCCACAAGTTTTTGCAGAAATGTCAAAAAATGTATTTTCACAGAAATAAAATCCGGAGTTCTCAAAAAGTTTCACCTTTCAAGAAATTTATTAGGGAAATTCTCCAAAACCAACTTTGCCCGGGAAAATTGAAAACTTGTTTAAAACAGTTTATTAACCTTTTTTATTCCCTAATAAACCCGGGATTAGCTCGTTTTAAAAGTTAAATTAATTCAAACAGTGTTTAACCTGTCTATAAAATTGACTTTTTTCTGTCAAAAACAATAAAATTTGACAAGGTAGAGGATAAAAGGTTGGAAAGTGATAACGTTTTCCCCCCTTTTACAATATTTTTGTCTCTCTTTATAAAAACTACCTCCAGCTGAATTTTCCCATTTTATGCAAGTACTAAACCCAATTTAGAACACTAGTCTGGATCCCCATCTTTCACACACATTCTCCTCAATTTTCTTATTTTCTCCCGACAATTTTTAAAAATAAAGTTAAGCAAAGAGAAAACTAAAGCCTGTTGTGTTTCAAAAGGGAGAAATGTGACGTAATGTTTTAAAAAATCCAAGAAATACAAACTCTACTATAGTGAACCATACGTATAATGGACAAGTAGTTGAATTTAAACACGTATAGCATTTTGTTGGGTTCGTTATATCAAAGTTTGTAATAATATTATGCTGATAGCACCTTCCCTTTATTTAAAAAACCGAACAACATTTTCCCATCAGCTTTGGAATGGAAACCACCACAGAAGATATTCTTCTCCCGGTCTTTTTCTTTTTTCTGATGCTGTTGCTACAAGAAATAAAATTTATGAGTAGGTCGTTACATAGATCCTATCAGCTTAAGGTTGCTGAGTGAGCGTTTACTTCTTATTCTCCATATCACTATTTCCCCCGAAAATGTCGGGAATTATGAAGGACCAAAGATAACCATCTCTTATGATGATTACACTTGGAAAGTATGATGTAAGCTGAAAAAAGGAAAATTAGAAAAGAGGATAGTAAAAAGTGGAAAAAATAAATAAAAAATAACGTTGAGCCTTCATTTTTTATATTTATGGTTGGAGAAAGAAAAGGTAGGAAGCGAAGGGGATTGTAAAAATACTATTTTTACATGAGATCTGATGCTCCAGATAAGTTTTACTTTTTTAGCCTCTTTCAATGTTTAAAAATACTTTTATTTGCCCTTTTGTTCCGTTTTTTCCAAAGAGGATTGCAGATTGTTCAGTTTGTTTTGGGTTGAATAAAAATAAAGATTAAAAAACTGTAGTGCTCTAGTTTACAAAATCTGTAGCATTCCCTTATCCTCTTAAAACTAGAACGGCAAGAATGATTCATTGAAACAGATCTTGCTACTTTTTTCATTCAATACTCTTCATCTTTTCCAATTTTGTTTTTGACAGGGCTTTTACACACACAGCTTAAATTAAAATTTAGGGAGACCCATCATTAAACTTTAAATTTAAAGGGAAACACACACGTTTTCTTTTTAAAACAACTTCAAAAGGAATACGGCACGTGACCTCTGCCTGGCAAGGGTTTTTAATTGCTCTTTATCTCATTTGATTCTCACCGAAGGAGGGAAAGATCATCTGGATCAAATCAAGAGAAACAATCAGGGGAAAACGAAGGGATTATATGGCGTGGCGTGACTAACAACTTTCAATGTTGCATTGCCACTTGCAATAGGAAATTTGCGAATTGGGACACGGTCACGAGCTTATTTTTTACCTATCATTACATCCCGAGAAGAGATTTTCTTTGTTAATTCTCTTTCACTTGCATGCATAATCACCGTCGATCTCCAGTGAAAAAATCTATTTTCCCAATGAAAACAAGAGCGTTGCCCCAACACACTTTCGCCTTTCCCTTAATTATCACCATGTTCATGGTCGGTCATGAATGTAAACATTTTACGATGATAACGATTGTTTCTGTTGCTACTACAACTTCCAAACAAAACCCCCGAATTTTATGATGAGGATGAGAATGATGATGATCTCTTGTGCATGTTGCATTCTATTCTTCGCCCTTTTTACGATTTTGATCCTTCTTATAATCACTGATCCTGATGGACTGTTTTTTGTAAGGGAATAAAACGACCCATTTTCCACCACCCTTCGTTCTGCTACGAGCTGGGTTTATTCACACAAAGATTTTCTGATTTTCATCGCTTCAGGTCCAATTTAGATGAGCCCTCTGTCAATGAAACTGTTGCTTTTATTCTTCTTCACTCTCCCGTTCTTGATTTCCATTATAATTAGGTGAATAATTACAAGGAGGGACCTCACCCAAAAAACGTACATCAGCTCACAGTCTGTACTAACCTTAGAAGCTCTTTTGGAGGGGAAAAGGAAGCAATTCCGGAAAGTCGATCTTGCATCCCTCAAGCTGAATTATCCTCTCCATTTCACTTTTATTTTCTCCCAAGTTATATTACACCATACATATTGCTGTGCTGGTGATGTCGATGTGGAATTATAATTTGAGAATGGCTAACAATAAGAACAACGGAATGAATACAAAGGGGGCTGTGCATAAATAATGTGATTATTTTCGTCTTTGTCACTATTTATAAGAAGATATCAGAGAGAGGGAGTTCCCTAGTGCTGTGACGGGATTTATGACGGGTGCCGATGAGAGAGGAAGAAGAGATCTAAGAAAAGAGATGATGAGGCACTGATATGATTATGTCTTTTCTGTGCTTTCCCTCCTCCTTTGCAATTCTCAGGCAATAATACCGTTCCAGAATGAACAAGAGGAAGAGAGAAAGAGAGTGCAAAAGCACTTATTTTTATTGTTAAGGGAAGTATATTTCTTGTTTAATCTGAAGTGGCACGCCAAAAATTCTTATTTGTACAGCATAATGTTCGTGGGTGATGATGATGAGCCAAATGTTCTGTGATTGTTCAACCCCAATAAATGTCTTTTGTCCGCTCCATTTACTGTGGATTTCATTGGTTGAGTTAACAGTTCACGTAATATACTTGACTGAATCAAAAAAGTTAAAAGGGAAAAGTTAAATTTAGAAAATTAATTAATTTTGCTGACGAACATTCTCTGACGTATCTCCAAACTTCGATATTTATTCAAACCCGAAATAGATTTTGTAAGGAATTACGTAACTGTCTTGCCAAGTGCTCCAGTTTTTAGGCATTTTATCATATAAAGATTTTATGACGTCTGAAAAAAAAGGAAATATTATCTAGGATTGTAGGGATGCTGAAGATTTAACATTAACGAGACATCAACTGACAAACGAGAGTATTAAACACGAAACCATACGACTCCTCCACTCCATCCCTGAAGATAATGAAGAAAGTGATAAAGTTTATTTTTATAATTTTCTAATTTTTTAATTTTGATTAAACCCAAATATAAAATATTCATTACAGGTAACCCCAGCATACACTGTACAATTTTTGTGATGGATCTCGAGTTTTATGGGTTAGTTTAACGACGCAGTATAAAAAAGACGATTAGTAAAGGGAAGAAAGTCGGACTCTGGGGATCAAGGTGAGTGCAACTTTCATTTTCTCTTGAAAGTCATAAAAAAGTAAATTTTTTCTTGAGTTTAAGAAGTAATTTGAGTTTATCTTCGTTTCTTTAAAAATCAAATGGTGATGAAGATGAGAGCAATTGAGAATTAAAAACTTTTTCCATTTTTTAAATTAGGAAAAAATTATACGGGGAAATCCCACGTGGAAGAGTTTTTACAAGTGTTCAAATGTTCTCCAGAGTTAAAATTAGCTCTGAAACTGCAGCCCTAACATGGTAGTGGTGGAAACCCGGATAAACTTGTTCTAAAAGTGAAATTAAAGTTTGATTTTTTCGCAATTAACAATCTTTTAATCATAATGTTTCAAAAGTTTAAAAGTCTAAAGCATATTAGAACTGGAAAAGTCAGCGTTCGGTGATTATTACACGTATCATATCATTCTAGTTCTATTTTTTACCATGCCCGGTATACCTTCTTTTTACGGGCTGTGAGCTGACAACTGGGCATAATAAACAGTGGGGAAAATGGGTGAAGAAGTTTAAATGGATTTTCCCAGAAATATAGTTGATTTTAGAAAAACGAAGTTGATTAAGGCCAGCAACCTATTACTGGGGCACCTTAAGACTTAATCCGGTTGTGTATTAAAACCTGTTCTATTTTCCCCGGGTTTTAATCAACCCTGCGTTCTTTCTTTTTCTGGAATTTTCTTTATTTTCGAATATTTTACTTACTGACTTCGTTTTTTTGCCATCGATATTCTCGTCGAGGTCGTTACTGAGAGAAAAAGTGGGAAAATGGTAATAAGAAAGGAAACGCTGGAAGCAAGTGTCAAAGGAGGTGATCATTTCGAACATTTTCCCATTTTTACAAAGTCCCTTGATTATTTCTTTATTTTTTCACACCAATCCTGCTTCAAGCTGCTTCCTTTTCTTCTTCCACTTAACAATTGATATAACAAGGGAAAAGAAAGACAATAAAACTTTGATGTAACGAACCCAGATATAAACAGGTCGTAATACAATTCCCTCAAGTACTTGTCCACTACAAGAAAGGTGCATCATAGCAGAGTTTTTTCATTTCTTTCTTTGAATTCTCCATGAGACATTTTATTCTCAGTCCCTTAACCAGTCAGAAATACTATTTTCTTCGCTTTCTTTTCCATGAAAATTCTTTTCTCTCAAAGAAGATTGAGCTCCTTTCAGGCAATGTTTATAAAAAGCGTAACGTTTGGCCCAATTTCTGTTTCTATTATTTTCTTTAGTCATTTCATCATAGAAAAGGATATCGCGTGATGGAGGGATCCTCCAAGTCCTTTTTTCTTTTTAAGGGGTACACTAGAGAGAAGCAAAGAATGTATAGAAAAAAGAGAGGACATAGATACTGGATAGTCAAGGAATTGTTAAATAAATGGAGACACTAAAAGCTGACGATGTCGACAAGGTACACACCCGTTCAATGAAGAATAGAAAGAAAGTTTTACTGTTTGAAGTGTGTGAATGCACTACAATTATTTCCCGGGCTCTCTAGTGGCTTCATAGCATCATCTGCAGTGTTCAAATGAGAAAATCATAGTAAGCCATAGGCCATGCACGTGAGGAGAAATTTTGATTATGGAATAAGAGAAAAAAAGAGACAAAGAAAGAGTGTTTGCTGTTTGGATAAAAAATGTACAAGAGGAGTTTTGTACACAGATAGTTGATGATCGGAATCATCTTCATCATTTCCCTTCGTCTCAATTGTAGTCGGCTTCGGCTTCTTTGCTTTAGGTAATTTGATAGGGTGGAAAGTGGGAATACCTTGCAGAGTTGGAATGCAACCTCGTGCTAAATATTATCCGTGTACATCGCCTGCAGATCTTTTCCTTCTTGTTTCATCTCGTAATAGTGATAGTGACACTAGCAGAAACCAGAGTTTACCTGTGGGTTGTGATCAAATGTGGGGAAAACGCAAAAAACGCTTTAACGGGTTTTCTGCCTTAAAGATGTCATGTTTTAAAGAAGAAAATATCTTCCAGTGTATTATTGGGGCATGCTAAAACACTATTTTGTCAGCTTGTGTGGGGAAAATATTAAAACCCGGGTTGCAACCAACTCTGACAGTGGAACCCACACTCAGCAGAAATGTAAATGCAATTAATTGAACTATTCTCTAAAATAGTAATCTGTTTAAACGCTGTAGAGCTATCTTACCAAAGCCATCTCTCCACACAACTTGAAACAAAGTCTATTTAATAGAATGGCTCAACTGAAAATACATAAAATCGGTAACAATTCATTTTACGACTAATAAACTAAGTCCTCCCGGAAAAAACAACTTTTTCGTATTTAACTCGCAAAGTTATGTGTTTTAATCATGCCCTTGTTCGTGATGATGATGATCAGGTGAAATTCTTGAAACCATAAAGTGTTAATGATCCACAAAGTAGTAAAGTCCACAAGTTTTACTTATTCTTGAGAGAGATGTTTTTTTCTTCTTACGTAAGGGCCACCACTTTCCATGAACGCTCCAAGTTTTTCCTTTCTCCCCAACCACACTTTGTTCCATTTATGTTTTTGCTTTGGATTATGTAATGCAAACTTTTTCATAAAATAAGGTCGACTACAACTTTCATTTTTCCCTAATCGAACTAACCTTTTGCTTGTTTAACGACTCAAGTTTTTGTTGTAGGTGAGGCGTAAAAAATCATTTAATGGGAGATCTCCCTCCCAAAGAAATCATTCACGTCAAAGTATTTGGACACGGTCAATGTGTCACAGAAAAAAACGATTTTCACAATCTATTTGGTTACGATTATTTTTTCAGCTCCCGGTGTTGGGCTCCAGTCCGTGACGAATTTTATATTTCCATTCTCTTACCGATTTCACCGTATTTCCTCAATAGGGTCCACTTTAATGTTCAAAAACTTCGGGTTTTTCTTCCTTTCCTTTGTAAAAAATGGAACATAATGGTTCTAGAATCTATTAGCGATGAACATAAATTTTTCGTAATAAAATATCGTTCTGCTTAATGCAATGATAATGATGATGATACACAAAGCTTGTTGCATCACAGAAAATATGTGTGCCTGTGTGTGAAGACGATTTTATGGGACCCTTTTTCATACACTTTCTACGCACATTACAGAGCAAAGAACCATTTCCGTTTCTTTCCAGTTTTTCCTGCCTAAAGTGCTTTAAACTGCTCTCCTTTCCACCTATTTCCCTTCCCCCACAAGTGTGTAGAATGCCAGTAAAAATCGGAGTCTTAAAAAAGTTTAAAAAAGGAGAAAGGTTCGACCATGTGTCCGAGTATTTTTATTAGGAAATTAAAAGAGGTTTTCTAAAGGTGGATATCCCTCCAGAAAACTTTTCTGAAACACATGTATTTTGTAAAATTTTCAGTTATTTGTGCCTGTAACAAAGTTTTTGCGTTTTTTTACAATTTTAGCAATTCCCGGCATTATATATGGGCTTCATTTTCTTCCAGAACAACTGTTACCTTTTCATAGCATCCATTTTATGCACACTTTCATTTTCTACGCGCTCTTTCCCTCTGTAAATGAACTAATCATCCTTTCTTCTAAAAACGCTTTGTCTTTTCCCAAATGAATGGAGTCTGGAGACTCTGGAATGGCTAAAAAGACTGGAAGACTGGTGAATGTTGATGGTGCTGGTGTTTTACCAAGAGACAATCAAAGTCTGTGAAAATTTATGTAGAAAACAGAAATGACACTCTTTCTCTCCAGCGCTTTCATTGAAATAAAGTTTGAAACCAGAGATGGAAAAAACCTGAAAATTATCGTGGAAAATGGAGAGAGGAGGGTAATAACACAATTCAGTTCATCTAATGATGTAAACTACGTAGTTTGGAGACGAGGACAACGACTACCTCTCCTGGTCTAAATTTCCGTCGTCATCATCATTGTCGTGTAATAGTCTTTGTAAATCTTGTCCTATTACAAACTCATCACGTGTGAGATCCCTTGTCTACGTGTTTTTTCCATTTGCATCTTCATTGTTAGGGACTCTCCATAAATAACGTGACATGCGAGTGAAATAGAATCTTCCTTGGATTAACTATCAGCCCTTTCAATAGTGTATATGTCCACTAATCGTATAAATGGACAGGCCCTTATAGACATTGTCATCATTATCATTACAGACGAGCGCAGGAAAAAGCCGAAAATTATTCCGGGAAAAACAAGATAATTAGCTCGTATATTTTCTGTAGTGTCTCTAGGTAAATTTTCAAACCTTGTTCACTCTTTTATTAAATTCCAGGAAAATTATTATTAAACTTTTAGTTTATAACCTTGTTTTTAAAGTGAAAAGACAAATGAGAAGTTCGGGATCCCACACTTTTTAGGAATTGCAGAACAGATGAAAATTCATTTACGATTGACCCAAAACCTAACTGTAAAAGTTTTAGCTTTTTTATTCATATTTTCAAAAATAGAATAAAAGCCAATAAAAATCTAAAAATATTAAGATTTTTGTACCTGCAGTAGCTGAAATTAATGTTTCCCCAATGTACACATCAAACCGATAAGGATTTTGGTGTCGGTGGTAGCTTCAAATGTGGAACGTTCTCCCCTTTTTTCCACTTCCACCACATATAAGCCATTGGAAAACAGTTGGAGGCTGTTTGACTACGCGCTAGCGTGATCAACAAGGACGCCGATGTTTTTGATCAGAAGCTTTATTCTCTACCGTTGGAGTTTTATTTTAGGGAAAATGGGGAGAGAGGGGGGTAGAGGGTTGTTTGGATCATGTGTGTATTTGCGTAGGCAGAGAAAAAGAGAATAATAAGAAGAGAGAACATTGCTTCTTTTATTTTACGTTCGGGCAATATATTTCCACTTGAACTGGCTTCGTTCATTCTCTACCCCGACTTCCTTGTATGCTCCGTTTTGCATGTAAAAAGTAAAAACTTGTAATAAATAGAGAAAATGGAAGGAAAGTGAGAGTGAGCAACCGTTTTCCCCTGGATTTTTTCCCTATCTTTCGTCAAATTTGTCTGAGCAAGTTCATTTATTATGCCCTCTGGACGACAATATATTCTACCCTTGTGTGTACATAACAATAGGATAACATCTCCTCTGTGCCAATTTATTGAGCAACTTATCTTTTTCCTATAAATTCTGTCGATTTAATGCGAATGAGTTTTTTCCTCTCTTCTTTAAACAGGAAAAGGGCATCATTGCAGAGTTGCACTAAACCAAGTAGATTTCCATTTATTGGGTCGGCTGGGAGCGTGTAAAACACTCAATTTATCTATTTATTACTATTTTCAAAGCTTTGCAGGGAGATGAGACGAGAGTGTAAAATATTGTGTTTACCTATTTCATTCTCTTCAGTTTCTTTCATAATACTTCATTATTTTCAGAGTTGCATTCCAGGATTTGTTTTAATTCTCAAATTATGAGATGTTCTCGTATTTAAAATGCAATTATGCTGGGAACGTGCTAAATGCTTGTTTGGATGGGATTCTGTGTTTACAGATTGTTCAACAGAAACAACTTTAAAGATAAAGGTTAAGCACGTTAGAGAACCTTTTGGAATAAAAACATCCCACGTTTGTATTTTAGTTTGAGTGGTGTTTTGTTAAATTAGTTAATCATTAAGGTTAAAAAGTACAAAGTTGTGCAGACTATTTTATTTCCCAGGGTAATATATTTATTGCCCACTGAGCCGGGAAATAAAGTGGGAAATAATATGAACAGTTAAAAGTTTAAATTCCCACCCACGTAAAAACTCTAATACATAATAGACACCCATTTAGCTAATACGTAGATTTAAACTACCATTTAAATTATTATTTCATTGTCTATGGCCAAATTTTGTTTCGCTTAGGTGGGCAGCGGGAAATTACTTCTGTAGTATTACTCATTGTTTCCCATTGTCCATCCTTAAAATTTTTAAATGGGAAAGGATGGGAAATAGCAGTGCCCTCGTCCACTATTTTCCAGCTTCTATCGACAGTGATTTTGGAATGTTGCATCACCACTGGCATTTCATTTCTATGCTTAACCTTGCCGGGGTAAATGCCAAATCATAGAATAAACAAGAGAAAGTGAGCTGAAATTACATTTTTTTCTTCTCTCTCAATTTCTCCAATTCTCTCAGGATCTGCGGATAAGAACGGGGAAGTTGAATGTAGGAAGATGTGCTATTGTATTATGGTCTGGGATTCCATGTTTTTTCTAAACAAGAGCAAGGGCAGCGTTGTAGGGAAACACAGCCAATTCCTTTTTTTCTCCGGTCAATCTGGGGTTAACTGGTGTGTTCTGCTTTTGGAATGCATCAGAAGATAACATGCACGAGAGAAGGGAATCGTGCGTAAGTTTCCTTGTTCGATTTATTTTTATATCTTTATTTGAGCTTTGAGAGGAAGACCACTGGTCAGAGTTTTTTCTCAAAGCATTTACACAACTTTTCCTCCTCACCACCTCTCAATTTAACGGGATTGCCTCTCTGTCTGGTTTAATTTCTACAGGTAATGGTATTTCCCGTGATTGCACCTGAGACTCATAACTCAAGCTTTATTCCTCCTTCGCCCCATTACCAACTCGGGCATCCTCAGCAGCAGCCGTTCGATTATCTAACTTAGGATTCCCTAGATTGCCTTTAGTTGCGAGTCTAGAGAGAGACAGAGCAGGAAAACCTGAACCCAAAGAAGCCATTTAACTTGAAAAATCGCATTTTTTTCTCTAAATTTAAGATCCGGAGTTGAATTGAAGCTGAAGACAAAGAGTTCTCAGATTTAACAAAATACGTTTATGTATAAATGCATTGTTTTTTATTTTTATGATGATGGTAAAATAGAATTGATCCTTTTAAAAACATAAGCTAACATTTTGAAGGAAACAACCTTCCGGACTGGAAAACGTCTTAAAAGCTGAGGTTAGCTTACCACGGAGAATTATTGTTAAAACCTGACAAATGCATACATACATGCACACATACGCTACTAATTATATATACACAGATGTGTTTTTATAATGGAAGGATTCAGGAGGATAATGAATTCCTCATCAAATATCATAATAACAAGGAGAGTTAAAGAACGTCGTCTAAATCCTTTTTTATCCCCTTTGAGTAGACCTACTTTTAATAGGAAGTCGCAGTGTGAAAGAAAATTGATTATGCAAAGAAAACTAGGTTGGAAATAAGGTGGCGGCTGTGGCGAGAGGAAGTTGTGGAAGGATTTCATCCTCGAACAATAATAAAGGAATGTGATGAGCATTCTCTTTTAAGATTTTGATTCTGCATCAGTTGTGTTTAATTGGCTTCTCACCGCCACCACCACGCGTCAGCCTTTTTGGTTTGTGTTGGAAAATGGAGCCAAAAAATGACAAAATAATAAAAGGGAAAACTCACCGGGATCAACTTCATCTTCTCAACTTCATGCCCATCTCCCAACTTTACTTCCGCCTTCGTCTTTTCTCAACACCTCTGGATTTACAAAGAGAACAAATCCACTCTTTTTAAAGTGTTCCCAATTTTCAAGTGTTTTTTACATTATAATAACATGTAACGATGAAGAATACAATGGAAATTCATCTCGTAATCCAAATCGTCATTACCCAACCAAACAAATCTAGAATAATTGAAATTCTCCGAAGAATATTTCCATTCGGTATAAAAATCAGGAAATGGGAAAGGTTGTTTTTGTTCGTTTTTTATCATTAATCAAAATCCTCTTTTGTAATTCAACCTGGCATTGTAAAGTGTAGTAAAGAAATAATATATTTAGCTAGATTTTCCCTCCACAATAATAAAATATCAGAAAAAAGGTCGAGAATATAACGTACTTTGCTATAGTGGACAAGTAGTTGAATTTTAAACAGACTGCGAAACCAATTTGTATCCAGGTTTGTTACAGCGAAGTTTCTATGTGTTGCGCAAGTTGATCATTAGTATTTTCTCAACCGAGGTGAAAAGAAGGACGCACAGGTAAATGAAGTATATTAAATGAGCTTAAGTATGATTGGGAGAAAATTTCCAGTAATGATAATATTCTTACATTTCTTTCGGGTAGCAATTAAAGTTGAAGTTTTGTGGCCTTCTAAGAAAATGTAGTCGTTATACATTTCCTTTCCTTTTCCATTCTCTCTCCTTCTCTCTGAACTTTCTCCCTTCCTTCTCTCTTTTGACTTCTCGTTTGCAGTTGAACAGTTACTTAATTCTGGTTTTCCCCTTTTCAAAGAATCTTCCTTTTCTTCATCTTTTTCATTATCGTTCTTGATTTCAAACATTAACCATGCCCACCTTAATGAGTAAGCTAATGCCACAACTGGAGCTATTTCCTCTTAATGGAGGAAAGGGAGAGGAAGAAAAATCTTCTCACTGTTCCCTCAATATCTTTGAACTTTTTCCCGAGTAATTCAAAAGAATCAAACTTGTCTCAGAAATAGAATGAATGGAGGAAAAAACTACCCCCACAATTCCTCCACCTTACCCGCTTCCAAAATTCACTTATTGTTCAGTGGAGGGGAAGAAAAAGGAATGGCAGCTGCAGTTAAAAGTAGAAATGAAGTAAAATGAGAGTTATTCTCTTATTTTCTTCACTGACACCTTCTCATATCATTTTTTGTGAAAACGATACATTTATTTCCAAATGGAATGAAATAAAACCTATGTCTGTCCGTCTCTACATCTATCTACGGAGTGGAACATATTTTGTGCTAGCATTTAAAAGTTTTACAACCTTTTATTCTTTTCCTATTTTGTTATTTTCCCTTTTTGTTTAATCAATCTAACGGCTCTCATTCACGACTTTCCACCCTCTTGGAAAAAAAACTTTAACTTTCTTACACTTACAAAACTTTACGAGTAAACTTTTAATGTGGCACTTAATACAAGAAAGGTGATACGAGAAAGTAGAAAAAATGAGAGAATGAGCTCTTTTCTAAATGACGGAAATGATTTAATGAAGAACAAGTAGAGAAGGAAGAAGAGAAAGCAACTTACAAAATACAATTTTCTTTTTTATTATTACAGAGATGATGCGAGGTGAGCATGTTTCTTGGAAATCAAACTCTTTTGTTTTAAATCTTGTTTAAAAAGACGTAACTGCGTTGTCGACATGAAAGCAACTTTTGTTAAATTAGTCAGTTTTGTTAAAACTTTGTAAAGATAATTAACTTGAGCTTTGTTTTTGCACGAGCAGGTTACTAATTATACTAGTTTTAATTAAAATTGTTCATTTTTGAAGAAATAGTGTTTCGCAAAACAACACAATAAAGAGAATGAAATATGGAAATGAAAGATCTTTGAATTGTTTTCTGCAAACTTGGTTTTCAGGTATTGAATATTAATGAAAAGAAATTATGTAATTTTTAAACAAAATGCTGACTCACCTGCAAATTCTAAAACATAATTAGAATAATACGACAATTAGACAAGATCTTGAAATGAAAATTAACTTTTTAGTAGAAGTTGTAACTTTTAAGGTAAAAATAGACATTTTCTTTCCATGTTATCATTTTCTAGTAAAACTATCATTCAAGAAATCTTCTGTAACTTTACAAAATGCTGCATGTCATACATACAACATTCGACCATAACATAATCCAACATGAGTTGACCGATTCGTAAATACAATCAAATTCCGGTATAACGATCATAAAAATGGATAGTTTGTAGACTTTAAAATAACAGGATTTTGAATTAATAAGCTTGCAACTGTTTGATATACGGTACCAACCAAATGGATAAACAACAGAGTCAAGGTTAACTGAACTCGAAACTAAAAATAAAATGAAAATCATGATGGGTGACTAGTGGAGAATGACAAGGCAAAAAACAATACAGTGACCTTGTCAGATAAATAAGCAAAAAATGCATGCTATTAAACGCATACCACATAGATAACCGACATTTTATTTTGGGGCAATTTAAACGAGTATTTGGCAATATTTCTACAGTATCCTTATAGCCAAGTGAATTTTTCTCATATAAAAACGAAACTTGTTGTTCACTCAATATTTTCCCATCATCATCATCACAAACTCGTCCATCACATGACAGTACAAAACCTACGTGTGTTTTCATACCGGCCACTACTCTATCAAAAGAGGATGATATAGCAAAACTCTCGCTCACATGCTTTTGTAAAATAGTAAACTTTTTAATCATTTTTATTATTCCAGCACATTCTGTGATTGACTAAGACAAGTATAAAGAGTGTTGGACATCCTCAGTCGGGATCTAACTGTGAGGCAGTGAAGTTGTGTAAAATTTACTTAAAAGTGGCATTTTACTTTGCAAAATGTGGAATTGTTTATTCGGAGGTTCGGTACTTGACGGAGGGGACAATCTTGTCCAACTCGGCCTTCCCAAGGCCTACGGATGGGTTATCCTCACGGCTGTTCTCTCATCGTTTATGTTGATTTGGAAAGGAGTGCAGGTAAGTTTAAAAGATATAAATTTTAAATTAAAATAATTTCAATTTTAATTGTTTAATTAGGTTGGAAAGGCTCGTAAGAAGTACAACGTTCCTTATCCAACTATGTATGCAACAAAGGGGGATAAGCAAAGTGACGAGTTTAACTGCTACCAAAGGTGTGACCTAGATAATTGCTTATGATTTCTAATCAGCTGGTTTTATAATTATTTTTACGTCGCAGGGCTCACCAAAATACCCTGGAAGGGTATCCTACCTTTCTCCTTTTGTTGTTAATTGGCGGTTTGGAAATGCCGGTATTGTCCGCCATCGCCGGCATGGTTTGGATCGCTGGCAAGATCTCTTACGCTAAAGGATACTACACTGGGGATCCAGCCAAACGGTACATAATATTTTTTATCATTATTTAACTTATTTAAAAGTGATTTTAATTAATGTTTTTGTTGTTAGGATGAGGGGTGGATATTCCTACATCGGACTTCTCACTTTGCTTGTCGCAACAATTAAATTCTCTCTTCGGTTAACTTGCCAGTAAAACAGTATTCTTATTTTTAATACAAAATGTTCAAATGTCTGAAAATAAACATTCACTACTTATAATTTAAATCAGTTCAAAGTTCTTTTCTTTATCTACTCTAACCACTAATTTAAATGTATATTAGTTAATGATTAATTGTATTAAAAAACTACAATCATGTTAAGATAACCTAGTTAGATTATGAATTCTATTATTGAGACTGTCAAAAAGGTAAAACCTGATAAGAGAAAAAATTAGGGAAGTTAAAAGCGAGATTGGTGGAGCCTTTGCCATCTTCCAACAAGTTTGGAAACCTAACAAAGAAACGAAAAGTGTTGGAACGCATTTAAGCAAAGTCATGTTAGAGAGCATTGTACTACATAAACCTGCAAAATTGGCTTGAGCTTGAGCGTTCCATAATGTATGAAAATTGCATTGTGAATGTTATTTAAAAGGGCAACTTGCAGGTGCACCCAGTGGGAATATCCAAAGTTTAAATGAATTTAAATAACAACATAGGAGTAGGGGTTAAAAGCTTGATTTTATTACTTGGAAAAGGGAAGATATTTAAAATTTGTTATTAAACTTATTTCATTCTAACAGTAAATATTAACACATTTTAAAAGTTTGAGATTTAACCAACACCAATTCTAAATCTAAACAATTATTTTTAAAACAATTTGAAGCCAGAAATTACTTTCCAGGCTTCTTAATTAACTTTCTTTTTCAACAAAGGACAAAACTTTAGTTTCATGCAATTAAATATTCTAATTGCACTATGTCAACTGCATTACACCGTTGCAGATTCGGTCCTCGACAAAGTATAATTTAATCCTTAACTTTTATCTTCAAGTGTTCCTTTAAAGAACAATTCAAGTTCCTTTAAGTTATTACAAAATACACATAAAATCACACAGAAATCACATTTATATTTCTATTTAGAGGTTATATTTTAATACATCGTATTTCCTTACGTCTTGTACTTTATAAAAATTTAATTGTACATTGCAAAGTTAATTCCGTTTTTACTCTCCTACAAATCGTAATATTTATATTCGGCATGTTGTTTGCGTTTTTTCTAACATAAAGCTTTGTGCTAATCTAAAAGGGTCGTTTACCCGTAATTATTTAATCGTCTGGATCATTAAATACGTATCGTCATTTACATTTCCTCAAAACATACCTCTCCATTAAAATTTCCTTCAGATCGTGCATCTTCAAAAATTGATCCACTTTTTTTGCTATGCATCTCTATCTATTAAATACAAAATATTTTATAAAGTGCTAGAAACTAGCAATACAAATATCAGGTTCATTTTTAACTATTTTATATAAGGAAATGTGAAGAATTCTAGGACTAGAAATAACTACGTGCTACAATTCACTGCAAAACCTTGCAGATTATTTCTTACATAAATGTGCCCGACAACCGGCATCAGTTATCAAAATGAAATTAAAGATTTTTACGAAAATTATTTCTAAGTCTATTTTCATAACTTACATGACTTGACAAATACTACCCGGAAGGAACTCTGGCTTCAAACGATTTGGGAAAATATGTTTAAAATCTATTTGTTTTTACAAAGGACAACTTTCAACATTTAATTAATGTTTTTCTTAGACATAAAAAACCTTAAGTAATATACAAATACCGTGCATATTTTCCTTTTGAAGTGCTTGTCTGTCCTGAAAACTTAAATCCGCTTTTCTTCCTGTCTAAAAAGAATAAAAGGACAGCGCAG
Source organism: Lepidocyrtus fimetarius (assembly GCA_036507315.1). Classification (NCBI taxonomy): domain Eukaryota; kingdom Metazoa; phylum Arthropoda; class Collembola; order Entomobryomorpha; family Entomobryidae; genus Lepidocyrtus; species Lepidocyrtus fimetarius. The sequence goes on along the minus strand of JAANSO010000036.1, from coordinate 10,389 downwards.
TTACGTCTTTCTCTTCATCAATTTATTTTTGCAAAAATAAACTTCCCATTATCCTCTTCATTAAAAGGTAGACATACATTTTAAAACCCCATCAAAAGAACTGCCACGATAAAAACTGGCAAGAGTGGTTTCGTAAAAACAGCTTAAATCTAAACATTCAACAGACAAATCTCTTTTTCTGTGTTTGCACTGGAATTAAAGTGGCTATAAAACGCAATTATTATTCTTTTTTGTCTTATTTCTACTCTTATTTTTTTACTAAATAGTGATGGGAAAGATAAAAGTTTTTAATGGAATGATAAAAGCGGTGGTCAACTTTTTTTTACCTCATCTGTAGTCTATGATAGCTTTTTCCTTCTAAATATCCACTCATTTTCATTTGGGTTTCATCAGGTTTTCCAAACCGGGTTGGAACAGTAATTTATCCCCCGATTTTAATTTACTGATGGAATAAAAGGAAATGTGAGCAATGCAACTAGAGAGAGGTTGGAAACACACAAGAAAGGGATCATTAATGCTGTTTTAACAGAGTAGCTAAACTACCGTATATCCTGTATTTACACCCGGGCTCTAATAAAACCCTGTCGATCCCTGGCTAAAAAGGGAAGTAGGTTAAAAATACAACCAAATACTGAATGGTTGAATGAAAAGAACTAAAAACATTATGATCTTGAGGCTCTAATATAGTAAATACGGCCTTGTTTTCAGCTGGTGTTTAATGTTACATGATCTATTCGTTTTTTTAATGTTTACGGTTTTTGAGTTGGGTTTAAAAAAGGAAAAAGTAAAAAACGAGTGTAATGTATAAGGATTGGATGTTGTGGGAGGGGGAATCCTTTTGTTTTAATGAGCTAGCTTTCGTAAATGTCTATGTTTACGCTTTCATTACTACTCGTGTTACGTCTGGTGTTTTTTTCTAATTAATTGTAGACTTTGTAGATCATCCAGAGTAGAGTGAAGCAGGCTTTGCAATATGCACCGAGGAAAATCCGCTAGAAGTTTTCATGCAAGAAATCATAAGTTAAAAGGATAGCTGCATAGCATAAAGAGAAAGTATTTTCTTGACGTTGACAAACTGTCAGAATTGATGAAAAAGGTAGGTTAAGCGGAAGGAAAAGACGACGGTTGAGATAGAACAATCAATTTATATTTTGCAATCAGTTCACCCTCCATAAGAGTTCTTTTTTTATGTAATTTCTAATCATAATGTAAATTGCAGTGGTAAAAGAAAGCTTGACCATGTTACTTCCATACTATTTTTCAATGCAAACTTCAGAAATGCTTGGGAGGTAGGTTCATCCATCCTTTTTCATACTTTGGACAATATCCTTATGAGATGGAGACCTACGGAGGCCGGAGGTAGCGGTGCCGATATTTTTTAAGTACATGATGCAAATTAAAACCATTCCCATGCGAACTCCCATCACTGTAAGAAGCTAAAACAAATAATTTTATCAAATTAAGTCTTATTGGTAGGAAGTTAAAATACAATGATATTTTACTGTGGCGTCAAACAGTTGAGAAATGTCAGTAGTCACGGCCGAGAATACATCCATTGCGCAAAGCGAACCGAAATGTAGGAGGGCAGCAAGCTGAACATTCCTTGCGACAGCTTTGTCCCGGATGGACATGAATCTCCAGAGGAGGAATGACAGAGCTGAAGAAAGATTACAAAATGGTTTTCATAAACTATTGCAGTTATTATGCAATAATAAATAACATTATGGTTAACGGACAGCTCAAAACAACTGCAAATTCATACTGATTCTCAAAGTGCCCCCAAAATGTCATTATTACTTTTGCGTTTAATTGAAAGTGAGATAATATAAGAAATTTACATGAGTAAAAGAAAAGCATTTGTTACATATTTTGGCAACATTTATTTTCGCAAGTAGCACATGTTTAGCAATAATGCCAAAAACCTTTCTCCTCTCACATCATGCTTTCCCCTTTCGCTCTTGTTTCTCTCTGGAGATTTTAGTAAAACGGATATTGACACGAGAAGGAGAAAAAATTGCAAAAAAGAGTGAGATAAGTACCGAGTAAAGAGACTGCATAATACTTGGAACCCATCCCCAATCCATCCTTTTCTCCATGCTGGTGTTGTTGAATCCCAAGTAATTTGAGTTGACATGCTTGTCGAGGAAAGAAGAGGATCAATAATGCTTGAACAAGAAGCAATGCAGAGAGGAACGCTTGCCAACTCCAAATTCCCCGGGGAAATTTTACATACAAGTGCTCGTTGTGACCAAGTACTTGAGAAATCTAAAAAAGAAACGCACGTTAGTTCCAAAGGACAAGAATCAAATCTTAAATAATATCGATGATTATGAACAGTATTAAAATAGAATTGAGGTAAATAAAATGCTTTAAGTTAATAACAAAACAAAGAAAACTTAAATACTTTCTTTTCCTAAGACACTTTTGATTTGTTTAATTTTATTTTTACAGTAGTAGAACCCTTTGAAGTTTACAAGGATTCAATTTTTCAGTTCAAAATGAGCATATCAAAGTAAGCCTTTATTAAAGGGTTCTACTTAATTTGCCCCTCATAACATTCTCCTACTTTACCTTTAATATTTGCCCTTTGCATTTTTTTTTGTTTTCCATTTTCCAATTATACAGAAGAAACTACAAAAATATATTATAAAAAACCTTAGAGGTAACGTTTTAGTGGGGAACCACCAAAGTGACAAAAGTAAGGCTAGGTGAAAATATGTGGACAGTGTTTGAAGGGGAAATTTTATCAAGGTAGAAATTTAAAGGGGGCAAATTTGGTGGTGGCTCATTGAACATGAAGTATTAGGCGCTTTAAACAGCCAAGTTCGTGATGACATTATGACAACTCCCTCTCTTTTTATAATTTAAATAAGAACCTGTTTGAGTGCTTTCATGGGTTTACTCCTTTGATTGCGAAGTTGAACATGTGCTTACATAATAACTCAAAAGCTTTCTTTTCCATTTACTTTCTCCATCTATCGTAGGCCCCTAAATAGGGGTTTCTATTGTATATAACCCGTACTAGGTATTTTTACATGTGATATTTTCTACAATTATTTAAAAGCCAGGTTTTTTGTAATATTTTTTACATAATTCAGAACATCAGGTCGGACAAAGTAATTTTTAAAATAAATTTTATCATCTTTCAAACGAGGAGGAGGAGCCCGAAGGGATTTTGTTCAAAGATTCCATTCTTACATAATTTTAAGCTGCTGCCAGGATAAAAAATAACGTTGCATATTTTTCATATCATATCATTCATGGGGCAATACGGTAAAATGAGAAAATTGATATTGGAATAAGAGAAGGATGATATTTAATTATGACGGTGATGAATCTGTTTGTAGATTACACAAAGGTATTATATCCCTTTCCTATATAATTTAATTTATGAAGGATAAGGTTTCTTGGAAATTACAAAGTAAATAGGATTATACACATCAAACATTATATCTTCTAATTAATACCAAATAATAATCTTCTGATAAAACAGAAATGTTTATAAAACAAACCCACTTTGTGTGCTCCTATCATTGCTGCAGAAACTCTCACGTTACTTATTTGAAGAAAATCCAACTTACGAGGAAACAACACTAAATGGAATTAAATATTGCGAATAAAAACGTTGAATTTAGAATCGTCCTTACTAATATGCAAGCTTTAATGTAAATTTTGTAAAAAAAGCTTAAAAGTACAGAAAATACTAAACATTATATATTTGCACACATTCGTTAAGCTCATTTTCGTACTTATTAAATTTACTACGGAATACTTTTCCTCGTTAGTTCTTAAAATTTCCTATAAGTAATTAATTATAATTGTCCCCCTTAGGCATTTTCCAATAGCATAAAGATGATTAAAATCAAAAAATTTACAGAAAGTTTTATGCTAAAAATGAAAGATCTTTTTCTGTTAAGTTTATTCTACAATAATATTAAAGTTTCGGTTTTTACCTTAGATCGGTGAATATCCCCATTGTCTGTTTCTCCAACGCCAAGGATTTTCCTAGTTTTAAGCCTGGAATGAAGATCTCCGCTGCTATGTTTACTACAACGAGAAAATTATGTTGAATTGCGGTTTGTAGTCGTTCCATATTTTTATAGTAGAGTTGTGAAAGCATCAACAAACAAGTTTTATGTTTACAACGGGTTTTTGATACAATAAAATCGGGAATTTGTTTAGAGAAAGGAGGATAAGGCTTTTTCAATTCATCAGGGTACAATTAAACTTCATTCTTAAGTTTTATATTATAACTTTTATATGCATATCTTAAAACTTTTCCAATTTTTATACATTGGCAGACTATTTTCATCCGTCTTTTATTTACATATGCAGTTACACTCCGCTATAGAATTAAAATAGTACGGTATACGCGTTTTCAACATGTCCACTATAAGAAAGGTTCGTCATAGCGGAATTGTACTTTGCAAAACTCTGTTTTGCTGATTGAACAGTTGAAAAAAACTTTTGATTATTTCTTTCCCCTCCCACTGAAAATAATGTTTATTGTAGCTTCGTCTTTTTGCTTGAAAGCTTTACAGAACAAGGAAACAGTTTAAAGGTTCCTATCAAGATTTGTGTACGCAAGAAAGAATATCTAAAATGATAAGATATATGGTGAAATAAATATGTATCTAGTTGAGCTCAATCCTAATTCTTATTGTCAAAATGCTTAGAGAAAAGTTATTCAAAAGAAGGGGAAATGTAGAAGCTTAGTTTGAAACAGAATGACGCATGAAATATTACGTAATATAAATAAAAATCCTAGGTTCCAAGGGAGTAATCCATTTTCAAGGGAGCTTTTGAACATTTTGAGCTACTATTATTAGCCAATATTTAAAAATAAATTATTTACAGGAAAGAAAATTATATTGGATTTGAAGTTTGAAGGGTAATTTGTGTTTGGCAAAATTTAAAAACTGGCTATAATTTTGGAGGGAATTTTTTACAAGAGTAGAAAATATTGTAAAGAATGAAATTCTAAGTACAAAAAACGAAAAAAATTGCAAGCAAGGTAGTTGAATGTTAAACTTGTTTGAAACATAAAGGGGTCTATCTATAAAATGATGTCATGGGTAAAGATTTTTCAATATTTTCAACACGTATCACGTATGAGGTCCTAGGACCCCTACCCTTTGACCGTGACATAATTTATGTCCAGACCCTTATTTACTCTTCTTGTCATGTCGACGCAATTTCCCTTTTGTTGTGTTATCTTCCCGTCTAGCCATTTCCCGCTGTCAACCTTTTTTTCTTGCTTCCCGTGGGAAAAATATGGCGACATTCAACACAAAATAATTCTTTAGTAAAACACGAATTTACTCTGAGAGAAAGCAGGAATAATAACGCCTCAATAATCATTCTTACTCCCTTGACAATTTAATCATGTTTTGATTCTATCGATGAAAATCGGCAACCTTTCTCTATTTTTATATTATTGATGTATTTTTAATGCAAATTTAGTGTTGCTTTGTTGTGCTCTTTCTCCTTTCAGAGATTATGACAGGACAATGGAATGTCTTGTTCTGAGGTTTCAAAAGAAAATGGAGACTTTTGGGAAACAAGGCTTTCACATGTAGCACAATGCTTTCTTTAACAATACCTTTTTTATCTGCTTTATTCGTTGAAAATAATATTGACAAGGAAAAGAAACGGAACTGGGTTTGGAAATCATTTCAAAACTTGTTTTTTATCTCAATTCTATGTTTGTATTTTCGTGTACAACCACTTTTCTCAAGCGTAAATGATTTAGTAAAAATTGGAAAGGATGGTTCAATTTAGCTTTCTATTTTATTTTCAAAACTGGGAACATAGAATTTCTTGCCGTTACTTGGCTAAAAATGGCACGTTATATGCAGTGTAAAATTAAACTTGTAGGTCACTATAGCGGAGCTTTACTATAACCATTGCAGAAATTTCAAATGTGCACAATTTTGCAAATTGTTAATTTTGAAAGAAAAGAGTGGAAGGTTGGTAATGAAAGGGAATTCAACTAGAAAGTTTTACAAGTAGGTGGATAGGTAGGTATTTTAAAAAGTGTTTTTACCGTTCAAGCTTAGGTGGATTCATCACCCGTCTCAAATTCTCTTTTTGAAGCATTCTCTGCTTACTAGCAATTATCGCAGCAGCAGCAGAATTGCTGATCCCAGGAGCTGGTAAAAGCTCATCCAAACCTTTAATTTCAAACTCTTCCTGTTGAATGCCCCTTCCTGGATGATAAACTTGATGAACAGGCGAGGAATTATTTGAAGCTGAGGACTCCACAGATGAAGAAGAGCACTGAGTTGATGAAACAAACTGTTGTGGTGGCTGCGGCGGGGGCAGTGGTGGGTGAGAGCAGGTCATTCCAAACACTTCAAGGGGAGCACTCGGTGAAAACTTTATATTTCCACTTTCACCATAACTTCCTGTGGTGGAGCTTGCCCCGCTTATAATGGAACTGCCGAGGTTAACTTCAGGGGATTCCCCCTCCTCTACTTTATTTGGATTTGTAAAGTTTCCTCCACTCATTTTTATGTCATACTCGATCAAAAAGGAAATAATCTAAAAACACTGATAGGTAATTTTGTTTGCTTTCTCTTGAATTTTTACTTAAATCTATTAACTCGCACCAATCAATTGTAAACAAAAGAACTCTTTTGTTGTTCTTGGTGTTGATTATCGACACAATAAATAAAAGAGATTCTGAGGAAAATAAAAGCAACAGGTCTTGTGTTTTCGCAAAAACTTTTCTGTTTTCAGAGAGGAGCGACAAGAGAGAAAGTGAGTGGCAGGGAGAGCATAAAGGAAATGATGTTTGGAGGAGAAAAGGAAGCGATATAAAATGAGTCCAGTGAGTTGCTCTATCTTATTCTCTGTGTCTTTATAAAACTCACGACTTTCACTAGTGATTCCATGCTGGAAAATAGTACAGCTTGCTTTTTCCCTTTTCCTACTTTGTACCTTTTTATATCATTCCAATCGTAAAAACTTTTTAGAAGAACAAAACGTTAAAAGTGTAAAAATGTATCAAATATATGATCCTCTTTTCCTTTCTCTCGTCACACTGTTGAATCTATTTGAGAACTGAAAGTTGTTACTAAACTTGTTCGTAAATAACGTTACTTATTCGCTCCCCTGCCCCCTCTATCCTTTTTTATAAAGGTGACTTACTTCATATTTAATTCTGGATTTTAGGCATCCACCTATAACTATAACGTTATTCGCGGAGAGTCTCTTTAGCAAACGACCTGTTTTCGTTTCTAACCACGAAGGCGACAGAGACTACTACAAGATAAGTAAAGAACAGATCATGTATTTTGTATCCTTTCCCTAAATCCTAACCTATTTTTCCCACATAAAAATTTTGCAAAGGAAAAAGAAAGGTTTTTCTTTTTTGCAGAACTCAAGATTTTATGACCAGTGGAAAAAAGGAAATAAGAATGTCGGCAATATAAAAGTGGAATAAACGTAAATGGACTTGTCTAGAAAGTGAATGAGAGTGAAACAGCGTCTGAAAAGTTTTGAAGAAATAAACGGTCAAAAAATTTAGTATTAAAGATGTCAGTTGCAGTCATGTTTTGACGAAAAAGAACACTTTTTGAGTTTCATAAGTAGACATGAATAAGGTATTAAAACTTGTTAAACTTTCCATTAGCTTGGCACATTGGCATGTTTTTAAATTCACTTTTATGATTTTGAAGACCAATTTTGGAAGAGGATTTTTACCTGAAAATTGATTCTAGGGAAGGGCCCAGATGAGAGAATGTTTAAAATGAGATTTGGAAATCCACTTTGTTTCGATTTTGAAACAAAATGAGTATTTACGTGAATTTTTTAGCTAGAAGAAGAGAAACAGTCGGCATAATATAAAATAAAAATATTAAAGCTAAAAATTTATTCAAATATAATTTTACAAACTGCAAGTGCCATTCTTTTTAGTTTAATCCGATTTATTTTACAATATTTTGCAATGACTTTGTAGATTACAAAATTAATTCTTGTCCAAACTGGATGTAATTAATGCATTACTACGATATGACATGTTCCTTTAATGAACACTACTGAAAAAAGCAAACTCCTCTATATATGTAACCAACCTAAAAATGGTACGCAATACACAGACTGTTTTAAAATACTACTTGTCTACTAAAGGGAGATTCACTATAGCGGAGATTCTACTTAAAAGTAATGACGAACAGGCAGACACGTATTTTTGCAGAGAATAAAAAAGGATAAGTAGACGCCTACAGGACTGGTTTGATTCTACAATAATCTTTATTTTACCACGGGTCTCGCCATAAGTTTGTAGTACAATGTACAGAGCATTATTGGGTTAAAATTGGAATCGTAAACCTTAAGGCGAGCATTCACTAGCGTTGCGTTGTTGCTGTAACATTTTCCCCCGCAGATATTTATTCACGGAAGAAAAGATATCAATTTCTGGTGAGATTCAGATATTGATAAATCCCTTGAAATTCCCGAAACGTTGCAAAATATTGCAGATTTTCTGGAAAAATATTTTTGAATTAACGAAATAAGAATAATTAAAAGGCGCTTTCACAGGGTAATTATTTCAAGAAGTTGCCATAGTTCTCTGTAATAGGGAAAGACTAGCCATAACCCTCATATTTTAGCAAATCTTTTAATCATAGTACATTCCCTTCACAGCTTCATTATCAAAAGACTTTATTTACAGAGAAGATGATGTAATGTGGAATTTTGTAAAAATTGAGAAAAAGCAGAAAAACGCGCATTTGTTGCTTCTTTGCTTTCTCTGTTAAAAACCAAGTGTTGATACTTAGCAAAGCTAAGCAATGTTGTTTGTTGCCAAAAAGGCTTCCGTATTGATTAAGTTGATGATGATGATGATCTTCTACCATTTGTGTTCGTTAACTCGAAAAAGAAAATGCGACAATGATGGCTGACGGAAACACATCATCATCCTTCACTGGATCATCACTCTCAAGCAATGATGGAGTGTAGATATATATACCACCGACAATGTTGTCACCACGGCTACCACCAACTTAACTTGATAATCAGAAGGAGATAATGATATGATACATACATAACGATGTTCAAGCCAGGTTCGTGTAAATTACACCGACACAAGTTCCCAGCTCTGATATAGAAGTTCCCTACTAACAAACATAAAAAAGGTACGTTAAACATGTTTAAAATTCAATACTACTACATGTCCACTATTAGCAAGTTCCATTTCGAAGGTACAAAGTGGTAATTGTCCAAAGGTGAAAGGGAAAGCTCGCCCGCGTATTATAAAAAATGCATATAAGAGGATGATGAATCCTCTGCTTTTAACACTGTACCTACGCAATAAAATATAACTCCATATACAGATATTTTCAGAGATTCGTGCCAACACGAAGCAAAGTAGGATCATCACCTCAGATTCGTTAAACAACTCGTTATGTAACAGCTACGATAGCTGAAGAAAAATATATCTGTGCTTCACATTTTCTCCTTTATTTCCTGTCCAATTTTGTTTTAGATTTTACCTGATCTTGTGGAGCTTCTTAGGTGTGATATCTTTTCATCTTTTCTCCTTCTACGTAAGATAGTCATTTGGTGTGTTTATTCCGCGCTTTCCTACCACTCCTGCTGCTACTCCCCGTGTCCCCCTTTGTTGAATCCAAAAGGTGAGATTAGCTGTTACAGGGTGTCTGCCTGGAAGCATGAGACTATAAATAATTTTAGGATTTTATGAAATAGCGTTGTTATGCTGGTGACACTCTAGAATTTTATCTTTCTGCCGTTGGTAAACACCTTGTTCAACAGTTTTTGTTAATTAATCTCATTCACACTCTCTTATCTATAAAAGTCTTTATGAGAGAAATGCACCCTTTGGATATGCATACGCTAAAAATAGAATCACTTGATCTACTAACTAACCTGTTGAACTAAAAAGCAGCTGGATTTTATGCACAGTCATAATAATCTTTGAAATGTTTGCTGAAGATGGCTTTACCCAATGTAAACCCGCAAAGGAACACAACGGTGAAAGCTTTAAAAACCTACATTTCCCCTTTCATAAATTTTCTACATACATGGGATTTGGAATGAAAAAGGGAAAATAGGGCATGGCAAAACAGTTGAATTTCTCAACGAAAAGAAAGTACTATGAAACGAATAGACAGTATAATATTATTATACCACGAGCCAATATCTACTTTCTGATCCTAGTTTTTGTAAAAATGCATGAAAATTACATTATGGAACCCCAAAACAAGTTTTATAGTTATTATTATCATTAGTCAAATATGTCTAAAACAGGGGCGGCGTTAGGGGGTATGCTAGGTATGCCGGGGCATATCCGCATTTTTGCAAGTTGCAACAAACCAAAGAAAGACTAAAATCTTTATAAGAAGGTTCATGAATAATGGGCACATT